>CM037633.1:8058152-8342375 GCA_015227895.2 Colaptes auratus
GGCAGCACATTCCAACGGCTAACAAGTCTCTCTGTGAACCTACACTTCCCCTGGCACAGTTTGACTGTGTCTCTTGTTCTGGTGCTGGTTGCCTGGGAGAAGAGACCAACTCCCTCCTGGCTACAACCTGGTGCCAGGTTTATTTGATTAGGTGGTGTTGGGTTGGTTGATAGGTTGGACACAATGATCTTGAAGGTCTCTTCCAACCTGGTTTATTCTATTCTATTCTATTCTATTCTATTCTATTCTATTCTATTCTATCTATTCTATTCTATTCTATCCTATCCTATCCTAATCCTGTCTGTTCTGTTTCTGTCTATCTCCCTTCATATAGTTGTAGAGAGCAATAAGGTCTCCCCTGAGCCTCCTCTTCTCCAGGCTAAACAGCCCCGGCTCCCTCAGCCTCTCCTCCTAGGGCTTGTGCTCAAGGCATCTCCCCAGCCTTGTTGCCCTTCTCTGGACATGTTCAAGAGTCTCAATATCTTTCTTAAATTGAGGGGCCCAGAACTGGACACAGGACTCAAGGCGTGGCCTAACCAGTGCTGAGTACAGGGGCACAATGACTTCCCTGCTCCTGCTGGCCACACTATTTCTAATCCAGGCCAGGATGCCATTGGCCTTCTTGGCCATCAGGGCACACTGCTGGCTCATGTTTTTGTGAAGTTCTCAGGGAAGAACTTCACAAAAGTGGGGGATTTTTTGGGGGTTTTTTTGAGTGAGAGGGAAAAAACCCAAAGATGTTCACTTACTCTCTTACTTGTAAATTTAGCTTATATAATCACAGACATACAGAGCAGTTGAGGTAGGAATGCACCTCTAGGGACTGTCTAGTCTAACTCCTCGGTGAGAGCAAGTCACCAGATCAAGGTGCAAAGGTCTGTGTGCTGACAGATTTGAATATCTGCAAAGATGCAATGTACAAATCCTCCCCAGGAAGCCTCTTCCATGAAAACAGATGTAATCAGACTATTTTGAGAGGCTAAAATAACATTATATCAATGTTATCCTGATGATACTGAAGGCCAGAGGTATTAATCACTAAAATTCAAAATAATGACATAAAAAAAAGGGAAAATTTTCAAAAGCAAGTTCAATAGGTCTTAGATTGGTACCAAAGCTTGGGGGTATACAAGCCCACAGTTCATTAGCCCTGTGCCCAAAACAGCAACTTAAAGGCAAAAATAAATTAGAGAAGTCAAAAATAGGACTTTGCTTTTAAAATGGGGTGAATTGTTCATGGGAAGATGCTGTGGAGAATTCTAAGGAAACTCATGCATAAAGCAAACATGGGCCTTGTTCCCTATTAGTCCTCCTTTCCTTTTTCTGATCATATTCTCTCATGTCTGGGGAATGGCCTCCAGGATCTTAACAAAGAATCACCCTGATTAGCCAGAGGCTGCCATAGCAGGACAGGAGAAGAGTCAGAGAGCCCCTTATTGCTTTCTACAGCTACCTGAAGGGAGGTTGTAGACAGGTGAGGGCTGGTCTCTTCTCCCAGGCAACCAGCACCAGAACAAGAGGACACAGTCTCAAGCTGTGCCAGGGGAGGTTCCAGACTGATGTTAGGAAGAAATTCTTCACAGAGAGAGTGACTGGCCATTGGAATGTGCTGCCTGGGGAGGTGTGGAGTCACCATCATTGAAGTGTTTAGGAGGGGACTGGATGGGTGCTTGGTGCCATGGTTTAGTTGACTAGATGGTGTTGGTTGATAGGTTGGACTCGATGATCTTGAAGGTCTCTTCTGACCTGGTCTATTCCATTCCATTCCATTCCATTCCATTCCATTCCATTCCATTCCATTCCATTCCATTCCATTCCATTCCTTTCTTCTATTCTATTCTATTCTATTCTATTCTATTCTATTCTATTCTATTCTATTCTATTCTATTCTAAGTTGGCTCTTGTCCTACCATTATTTATCCCTGAGGAATGTTAGGCTTCACCCTCTCTGTAACCACACTGGAAGAAGAACCATTGTGGGAAACCAACTAGTAACCTGCCTTTTTAAAACTTTGAGGATGAGAGGAAGAAAACAGAGAAAGAGGATGAGAGATGCAAAAAAGAAAAAAGCTCTTTCCTCCTTTCCGTCTTTCTCACCCACTTTTTGTCAGAGGGAGAGGAGGTGATCTTGGGAACAAGCTAACAATACAGAGACAGACAAAACCCTGAGGGAAAGCAAGAGGCACCTGGAATGTGCTGGCTTTCAAGTCACAGGTTTCCAATACGGTGATCTGCCCCTGCTACACAGACTATTTGATTGTTCTTTTTAAGCCAGGTTGTGTCTGTGGCCTGCACTGGGGCTGAGCATTGCCTAAAACTGAGGTTTCCACAGCTCTCTCTCTTATCTCAGATGCCTTCATGGTTGATGCATGTACAGTTTTTTCTTGCTTTTAACCTAAGCATCCAAAAGGACTCCTGACATTGTATAGAAACAGCAAAGGAAACTCAGCTTGAAGTCTTTTACAAAGTTCAATGTTCACCTTGAATATAATGCTCCTCTGTAGAGGAAAATGTACCAGATTTCCAGTTTTTAAATAACATATTGCTTTAATTCCTCATTTAGACACACACATAGGTGTGTGTTACACACTTTTAGTCAGATTCCCAAACTGGGTAACCTGTTCTGTCATGTGAAATCAGCAGAACTAAGCTGATTTACAACAGTTATGAACTGGCCCTGAAAGTAACATAACAGGGCAAAGACTGGGGTGGAAGTGAAATAAAAAGCAAATGCCAGTTTAATTCCAGAGCTACAAGTCTTTCTCCTCACCTCTCTGCTGCTCCCCAGATGATGTTTTCTGGTTTTTTAACCTACTTTCATGTTATTGTCATTGTCATTATTTAAATACAAGGATCAGAATTCCTCAGTTGCTCGTGCTAGTGGGATGGTTGTGTTAGGAAGAGGAGACGTGGTATATGGTTATAGAAATTCAGAAGGCATTAGGATATATATACCAATAAGGATCATGCAAAACTTGTCTAGACACTTAGTATAAATCTTGGTAGACACAATTACAGCAGATCAATTTGACAGAAATGTATTTGTTTATGGAAAGAAATATTCTAAGTATTAACGACATATGGTCTGCATAAAGGGAAGGGAAGGGAGGAAGGGAGGGAAGGGAGGGAAGGGAAGGGAAGGGAAGGGAAAGGGAAGGGAAGGGAGGGAAGGGAAAGGGAAGGGAAGGGAAGGGAAGGGGAAGGGAAGGGAAGGGAAGGGAAAAGGGAAGGAAGGGAAGGAAAGGACGGGAAGGGAGGGAAGGGAGGGAAGGGAAGGGAGGGAAGGAAGGAAGAGGAAAGGGAAGGGAAGGGAAGGGAAGGGAAAGGGAAAGGAAAGGGAAGGGAAGGGAGAGGAAAGAAGAAGAGAAGAGAGGAAAGAAGAGAGAAGAGAAGAGAAGAGAAGAGCGAGAAGAGAAAGAAGAGAAGAGAAAGAAGAGAGAAGAGAAGAGAAGGAGAATAGAAGAGAAGAGAATAGAAGAGAAGAAAAAGAGAAGAGAAGAGAAGAGAAAAAGATGAGAAGAGAGAGAAAGAAGAAGAAGGAAAGAGAAGAGAAGAGAAGAGAAGAGAAGAGAAGAGAAGAGAAGAGAAGAGAAGAGAGATTAACCAGCATGGAAGAGACCTTTGCATAACTTATACAGTCACCAGTTCTTCTTATAAACTCATCTCCCAAACCACAAAGGCATACTGACAATAAAGTTTAGGCCAGGAAAATACTGAATGGAAGAAGGAAGTATGCATTTTATTTGAACAAAATTTCAGATTCTGGAAAAAAAGAAAAGTTCTTTCACCTGACATGCTGTTTCCTCTGTCTTCTTTCCTTGCAGCAAATGCATCCCTTCACCAATAGTATTATCTTCTGTGGATTGTGAAGAAATAAAAGAAAACATGCATTAAAATGTCTGGTTTTTTTTTTTTTCTGAAGAATATAATTGAAATTTCACTTGGTATTTCGAGCTGGCATCAGACAAAAGAATACCAAGTATTTTCATACCCTAGTTTCACCTTACAACCATAGGTCATGTGTAGAGAAAACACCTTTGAACAATTTAATTTATTTGCCATGTGCATCAACAGGAAGAAGAAAAATGAGTCACAAAAAATTTTATTGAATGAATTTGCCTTTAGAGGCTTCTGCAAGAGCTTCTGTTATAACAGAAAGTGTTTTTCTCCCAGTGACTTGGTGGCTGCAGTAAAACCAGAAGCTTTTCCAAATGCTACATTCCAAAGTCTAACATGACCGAGCAGATTTTAAGTTGTCTCTTGAAGCCACTGAGGGCCAAGAGTCTAATAATGCAGTTATTTAAATATAGAGGTAGCTAGACTCCAGAAACAGCATAACTCATGTCAAGCAATGCTTATACAACACCATATTAACATAACTGGGTTGTTTCTGGTCCTCAGGCTACTTAGTTTTTATCTTCTGCAGGCAACTCTGCACACTGTAGCCTTGTACTCTCTAAGCTTACTCTAAAAGCCAAGCCTTGCACTGTTCAACCCTGTGCCCACAAGTCCTCTTACAGTCTAGTCCAAAATAGTATTGTTTGGTATCTGCTTGCATTTGAATCACAAAGAACCATGTGACAACCTTAGCCTGAAAGAATACATACAGTAACACTGCTTTTAAGGTAATTTTGTTCAATTCCAAATGAATGATGGCAAACCTTCATGGTCCCCTTCAGTCATAAGCCTTTTTGTTAACCCTAATAACACACATCCACAGTACTCTTAAATCTTGCTTAAATCAGATCTCCAATCACCTGAAATATGGAATAGGGTATTTGGGTTAAAAAACCCAAAACAAACCAACAAACCAACAACAACAAAAAAATCCACCAACCCCCCCCCCCCAAAAAAAAAATCCCAAACCCAAAACCAAGCATGCAAAAGATGCATGTAAGCTGCAGTGTTCTTTTCCTCCTAATCTGTAAATGGCTACCAGTTACTGTACTGTGGAGTGAATAGAGAGAATTGGAGAAGTACCTCTGCTGCCTCTGAGAGACATCAGCTCTTTTCGGTTTGTCTCTGTAAAACTCACCCATAGAAACCCAGTGACTAACTTGCAAAAGTCAACGTTTTCAACAATAATGCTTATAGGCTGGCAAGCGAATACTGATGGTTTGCTTTGGGACTTGGGGGCCAAGGCAGGTGCTCCCACTATTGTGTCTGCAGGATATATATACTTTTAGATTAGAATAGAATAGAATAGAATAGAATAGAATAGAATAGAATAGAATAGAATAGAATAGAATAGAATAGAATAGAATAGGACAGGACTCCACCACCTCCCTGGGCAGCACATTCCAATGGCTAAACCCTGAAGAACTTCTTCCTAACATCCAGCCTAAACCTCCCCTGGTGCAGCTTGAGACTCTGTCCTCCTGTTCTGCTGCTGGTTGCCTGGGAGAGGAGACCAACCCCCACCTGGCTACAACCTCCCTTCAGGTAGTTGTAGAGAGCAATAAGGTCACCCCTGAGCCTCCTCTTCTCCAGGCTAAGCAACCCCAGCTCCCTCAGCCTCTCCTCATAGGGCTTGCGCTCCAAACCCCTCCTCAGCTTCGTTGCCCTTCTCTGGACACGTTCCAGCAAGTCAACATCTTTCCTAAACTGAGGGGCCCAGAGTTGGACATAGGACAGGATAGGATAGGATAGGATAGGATAGGATAGAATAGAATAGAATAGAATAGAATAGAATAGAATAGAATAGAATAGAATAGAATAGAATAGAATAGATTGGAAGAGACCATCAAGACCATCGCATCCAACCCATCAACCAATCCAACCCACCTAAACAACTAAACCATGGCACCAAGCTCCCCATCAAGGTGTGGCCAAACCAGTTATCAGTCTGAAAAACTGGGGGTTTGTCTGGGTTTTTTTGATGTTGGCTTTTTGTTTTGTTTTACAAGTAATATACACAGTAGCATTAATGACTTCATCCAAGGGCTACTAGTGTCAATGGCCATCTTTTCATTGATTTCAGTGAGATTTGGGTCAGGTCTGTGAACACAGCTCTGAAATAAGCAGAGAAGACTATGCTGGCCACCACACATGGCTTATTACATCTAACAGGAATTCATATTATGCAACAGACTGGCAGCCCTGAAGGATTATCTCAGTTAATAGAAAGGTTTGATCAATAGTGACAAATAATCTTGATCAATAGTGATACACTGTAAATCTCCTTGCAAAGGTCTTCACGACGGTGTGAAGGGGACTTCCCTTGAAATAATTTTACTGCAGTAGGGAAAAGGGAGATTTTTATTTAGCTGCCAGCTTTGCTTCCTTTTCCCTCTGGGCCCCTGCCCTTCAATTCCAACACTTGTCAGCTTTTTCAAATGTGCGCTGCTTCTCTTGCATGTTTCGGATATTTAAAAGGGTAAAAATAAAGTACTGAGTGGAAAAGATTGTGAAAGAAGGTCAAAAAGTTCTGCTTTCTCACTCAGCTTTTTTCCCACCTCCAAGCTAACAATCTCTGAAGTAGTTGGACAAATCATTACAAATTTTATTTATTTTTTTCAATGCAAGACTTGTATGGAAAGAAATGCTGAATATAGCCTTCACCTGTCACTGCAACCTCTTCCCTTGCAAACCAATGAGACTCACTGAACGTTCCTTCTCCTTTCATCAGCTCTTCACAAGAGCAGAGCTCTTGTAAATTTTCCTGTCAGCTCTTCTTCCTGGTTCTGGCTCCAAGAGGCCAAATTTGCCCATATATGGGCAAATGCCTCAGATATTGCGAATTCGGACCTATTTTCCAGGCATTTAAGTCTTTATCTTCAAGCTGTGAAGCAAATGATATGCAGCAGGAAAGCCGATGCCCTGTCCTCTGCTTTCTTCTGCATATTCAGGTAACAGTAGGATCTCGCACCAGTGGATAATACCTAGACCATTTGTACAGTAGGATCTCTCACCAATGGATAATACCTACACCATTTGTACAGTAGGATCTCTCACCAGTGGATAATACCTAGACCATTTGTACAGTAGGATCACTCACCAATGGATAGTACCTACACCATTTTTACAGTAAAATCTCTCACCAATGGATAATACCTACACCATTTGTACAGTAGGATCTCTCACCAATGGATAGTACCTAGACCATTTGTACAGCAAAATCTCTCACCAATGGATAGTACCTAGACCATCTGTACAGTAGGATCTCTCACCAATGGCCAATACCTAGACCATTTGTACAGTAAAATCTCTCACCAATGGATAATACCTACACCATTTGTACAGTAAAATCTCTCACCAACGGATAATACCTAGACCATCTGTACAGTAAAATCTCTCACCAATGGATAGTACCTAGACCATTTGTACAGTAGGATCTCTCACCAATGGCCAATACCTAGACCATTTGTACAGTAGGATCTCTCACCAATGGCCAATACCTAGACCATTTGTACAGCATACCCTAAAATAAAGGAAATGGCCATCTCCCCAGTTTGCTGGATTAAGCAGAGGATAAAACACACATTCACTTTAATCTCACATATAGTGGTTTCTCTTTCTGCTAAACCTGTCTGATTTGGTCTGATTAGGCAACTCTACTGGATAGGCCTTTACTTCAAAAAGTACAAATAGTGATTTCTTTCCTAGAAGCAACATTAATCAGGTTAAAGCATTGCCATTTAAACCATCTAAATAGATAAAATGATTGCTCTCTTGTTATTTCTCATAGTTATTTTTGTGACTTTGTAGTGGTCAGCTCTTAAACAGTGTAACTTAGCAACTTCCCATACATTAGAGATAAGGCTGCTTTGACAAAGTTGGTCAAAACATCTCTAGAAATAAAACCAGACAAAATAGTTGCCTACAAAATTTTGCAAGCTGCATTTTGCACCTGTCATAAGAGGCTTTTTTTATGGCTACCTGGAGCAGTCTAAAGCATACAGGGGACATGGATTCCTGCTATAGACGCTAATTACAGTTGGCAAGCCCTGTGCAAATGACTATGGCAATTTACTGTAGTGGAAGTCTTTGGCCCATGGACTACAGAGTGAATTAATCACAGGGTGTCTTCTAAGCCTCCCAGTTTTAAGGTAAGCTTTATATTTAGCTATCTTTCTCTCCCCACTGAGGACAAGATACATTTCAAAAAGACTTGACAAATTATTTAGCTAGATCACTGGTGAAAAATGACAATTTTTCCGAGGTGCCCTTTTAAATACTTTGTGGGAAATGCAAATTCAGCTGAAATATGTTTAGCAATTACCTTCAAGCTGACAGTGCCTTCTGATGTACGAATCGTTCTCTGGCTTCCTGGAACCCTGCCAAAGTGTGCCATTCACATTTTTCCTTTCTAAAGTAAAAACACAGCGAACAGTCACCTAAATTCATGGAAATCCTGTGAAATAACAGGCGAGTCTATAAAAATAGCATCAGAATAGAACTCAAACAAGCTTGCAGAACACTGCAGCCTCTGCTTGAACATGGAAAAGAATTGATGACTTCATGATACAGGGAATTTGACAGACAGATGGTGTTTGTTGTGGGCATGCTTCAAGTGTTGTCATCTATTTTTGCTGTCTTATACCTCACTTAACACTACTAACACATGATCAGAATGATTGCTATCTTTACCATTGGTTTTAAGACCTGGGAACCCACAGAACGTCTGTGCCTTTATTTTTACTTCCAGGATTTTGTATAAATATTATGTAGTTTTATAGTTAGTGAGCTAGTGTGTTAGCAAGAAATGGTATCAAAGCTGCCCACATCTCTGCCACGTGTGCTCCAAACCCAGTACTGTCTCAGCCTGAATGGGAGAAACTAGGTTGGCTTTTGAGAACAAGATGACCATTCTCCTGTTCCCTTTGTGAACTTCGAAGTGCAGCCTGTAGATAACTATTAAGTTTGTGTGCTTTCTGATTTTGGTTTTCATTTTGGTATGCAGGTTTGGTTGGTTGGTTTTCTTTTGTTGCATTTTAATATTGGCTTTCACTCAGAAAATTTTCCTTATGAAAGCATTTAGCAATTCTGTCAAGTGCTGGGAATTCAGCACAGCCTGGGTGCTGGACACCAAATGATACAAGTGATCAAATGATGCATAAATGATGAATAAAAGTCTTCCAGTTCAGGGCTACACTGCTGTGAAATACAGAAGCATTGTTACAGGCAGATCATAGTATCATAGTATCAGTCAGGGTTGGAAGGGACCACAAGGATCAGCTAGTTCCAACCCCCCTGCCATGGGCAGGGACACCCCTCACTAGATCAAGCTGGCCAGAGCCTCATCCAGCCTGGGCTTAAACAACTCCAGGGACGGGGCCTCAACCACCTCCCTGGACAACCCATTCCAGGGCTTCACCACTCTCATGGGGAAGAATTTCCTCCTCACCTCCAGCCTGAATCTCCCCACCTCCAGCTTCATTCCATTCCCCCCTAGTCCTATCACTACCTGATAGCCTGAGAAGTCCCTCCCCAGCCTTCTTGTAGGCCCCCTTCAGATACTGGAAGGCCACATTGAGGTCACCTTGGAGCCTTCTCTTCTCCAGACTGAACAGCCCCAACTCCTTCAGTCTGTCCACAGGAAAGGTGCTCCAGCCCTCTGCTCATCCTCGTGGCACTTCTCTGGACACACTCCAGCATGTCCAGATCCCTCTTGTAATAGGGGCTCCAGAACTGGACGCAGTACTCCAGGTGGGGTCTCACCAGAGCTGAGTAGAGGGGGAGAATCACCTTCCTTGACCTGCTGGCCACACTTCTCTTGATGCAGCCCAGGACCTGATTGGCTTTCTGGGCTGCAAGTGCACATTGAGAGCTCATGTTGAGCTTCTCATCCACCAGCACCCCCAAGTCTCTCTCCTCAGAGCTGCTTTCCAGCCAGTCACTGCCCAGCCTGTATTTGTGCCTGGGATTGCCTCAACCCAGCTGCAGGACCCTGCCCTTGGTCTTGTTGAAGCTCATGAGTTTGGCCTGTGCCCACCTCTCCAGCCTGTCAAGGTCCCTCTGGATGGCATCCCTTCCCTCCAGCATGCCTGCTGCACCACACAGCTTGGTGTCATCAGCAACCTTGCTGAGGGTGCACTCAATGCCACTGTCCATGTCACCCACAAAGATGTTGAGCAAGACAGGTCTCAGGACTGATCCCTGAGGGACTCCGCTTGTCCCTGGCCTCCACTGGGCCATGGACCCATTGACAGCCACTCTTTGGGTGCGGCCATCAAGCCAGTTCTGTATCCATCTAGTGGTCCACCCACCAAACGCATGTTTGTGGATGTAACAGCCCCTTTATCAATAAGGACTAGATACAACAACTAGACCTAAACTCCAAAGGAAAAATAGTAGAATGTTAACAGGAAGCTCTCATTAGGAAAACAAAAATAGGAATTTTTGCTTTTTCAGAAAATGCTGATTTGTTTTTGCAATGAATTTACAAAATAGAACCAATTGAATCACCAGCGTGGATAAGAATATGCAGCGTTAGGACAAGCTGGAATAAACCCCTGAATAGACTCTTTGGTGAACTTGTTTGTGAAAGCTGAAGCAAAGCAGTTTAATGTTTTGTCCAGGGAGGTGGTTGAGGCCCTGTCCCTGGGGGTGTTTAAGCCCAGGCTGGATGAGGCTCTGGCCAGCCTGATCTAGTGTAGAGTGTCCCTGCCCATGGGAGGGGGGTTGGAACTAGATGATCCTTGTGGTCCCTTCCAACCCTAACTGAAACTATGAAACTATGAAACTAATGTTGGAAGGGGCAGTGGCCTGAATTCTATTAGACCAGAAGATTTGAAATGTATTTATTTATTTTAATGATTGTGAGAAACTGGACATGTTAGGAATTTCTCATGCCGTCCCATAATAGGTTCTTTAAATCCCAGCCTGGTTTCTATGTTTAACTAGTTTGTTTTCAATACCTACAAACGTGTCTCTGGAAAGCAGAAAGGGAAGGGGATATGTTGATAGCTTAACTGTGGTTTCCTGTTTGTTTGTGTTTGTTTGTTTGTTTGTTTGTTTTCCTTTCCTTTGCATTTGATCCAAGAGCTGAAAAGCAAATTAGACCTTTAATTAAAGTTGGCTCTTCGAGACTAGCAAGGGTACGGTAAATTATTTAAGCAGTTACTAACCAAATGCTTCATTTTCAGACATGGACTTCTGGATGGATCTAAAAGAATTAAAAGAATTTACCATTAGCTGAAAGTCAGAATGAAAAACGAAAGCAATTTAATCAAATATGGATATTTTCAAACTAATTTTCTTCAAAGCAGGGCATAGGGATTTAGCTGGGCAATTCCCACTGGCTTTAATTGGAGTTACTTGGCTTTTCTCATTCAATCCATCATCTACTCCCACATGCCACACAAAGCTCTGAAAGCTTCTGAGTTTTTGTTCTGTAAAAATATGTTATTTAAGCTTCTATGTTATCTGTGATTCTTCAAGAAATGAAGATTTCATGATTGAATCAGGGAGCCCAGCAGAAAACATAAAGAACAAAAAAAGTAAGAGGTACTCTTCTTTAGTCTGCTTACAGCTTTTAGGAATTAGTGTCTGAAGTTTGGCAACATAATAATAGATCGAACCAAAGACCTACCTATGATTATACCATCCCCACCATCCCTAGTTACATTTCATTGGCCAAACAAACCTTGAGCTCTTGCACATTATATCAGGGAATAGTCCTAACTCACACTTCCATCTGTGGTCAGTGATTTAAAGAATATGCTGAATTAACAGAAGCAAACGAAATATTTGAATTGACAGCGATGTGCCCTGTGAATTAATTTGTTTCATTTTATTCATTAAAAAAAAAACACCACAACCCACAAAAACCCAACAGAGTTATTTCTCAGCTGGAGGATGAAGTCAGAGGATTATACTAGATGAGATTGGAGATCCTCTAATCTGTGACAATGATTAGGAGAAGAGAAAGAGCACAAAAATTGAGATCCGTCTCCCAACTTCAGAGGTGGAAGTGTCTCCTGAGCAAGGGCATTAAACTGAACTATTGCTTTGAAAGGAACTGGTCCATAAAAAAAGTTCTTTTTGAAAACACTTGTATTATTTTTTTTTTCTTCCAGAGTTCCACAATTTAATTCTTAGAGTCTAAGCAAGGCATACTTCTGCTCTATTTAATTTGACGCTTCCTTGTTGCCCCATTGTAAGGAAAAACAACAACAACAACAACAATCAAAGATAATTTTGTCACTCTTCCCATATCTACAGAAAACACTGATGTGAAAATTTCTGCATTATCAGTGGGGTATCGTGCCAGAATAGCACTGGATGGATGCTCACAATGAAATCATTGTCATTACAAAATCTTTTCAGGTCGAGTGAAGTTATTTTCATCCATCTTACCTATGGTTTACATCAATTAGTCAAATTATCTAGAGAACCCTCCTAAATTCTGATAATTCATCTGCAATAAGATGAGTTTTACAATAGAATTGATTTATTTGCATTGCAAGATTTGACACTGTAGCTGTTGACTACTATTTCTATATCTGAACAGACTTAGTTCTTATCTAAGCAGGACATTCTTAGGCAGGGAGATGATTGCTTCACATTTTGTGAAGCTGGGTGGGTTAAACCTTGGGTAAGGCCAACACAAATAATTTGACTTCTGTAAGAGTGTTAAAGACTGATGAGAAAAGCATGAATGAGAGAGTTATGTCCACACATTAATTACTGCAGTTTTGGGAGCACTTTCACAGGGCTGTGTCTGGTCACAGATAACTGAAATACATCTCTGGGTTTGGAATTGGGAAGTTAGCAGCGTTTCTATCAAATCACCAGAAATAGATTACTAAGACAAAGGAGCTCAGGGTTTTCTTTCAAATCTCTATCTATTTTGAGATTTCTCAGCAATAGGTGCAGATAATATTTGTGTTCTGAATTTAGTGGAGCTCCACCCAAAAAAAGAAAATAAAACATAATTAAAACCAAAAAATGTTCCATGGATTTTGCTGTCTGTCACAGCCAGACAGATAAAATCTGCAGATAAAATCTGTCCCTATCATTCCATCAGATTTAGTCTGGAGGGGGACCACTTCAATAATGCAATAGCCTTCAACTTGAAGCCAAAAAGGAATTAAAACCCCCTATTTCCTCTGCTTACTAGTATGTATTAATCATTAGCCCAAACCATAGCATTTTGTCTTAATGTACGAGTGCAAATCGTGATGCTGTCACAAATATACTTGATAAAATAAGGTCTGGCTTCTTGCTTTATCTGAGTCATTTTGCAACTGATTTTTTTTTCCATTTGGATTAAAAACCCAAACAAAAAAACTCTTCAGGAGATTAACAGGTCAGTGGTGCAAATATGCTATAAAATAGGTTACCACTTCAATCTTTCAGCAAAGCAGACATATGGTTAAAGCAAGATCAGATTAACTGCATTTGTTTTCAGCTGTCCTGGTTCTGGTATTTTGGAAGAAAGCTTTATGTACATAAAAAAATCATGACAAAAGAGCTTTACTAATGCATTACATGCCTGTTACTTGCTTTCCCACTGCAACATTAATATATGTACTCTATGAGAATTAAAGCAACATTGGTGAACATTAATAAAACAAGAAGGATGAAAGGTACAAACAAACATGGTGACACTATGCAAACCTTGAACTAGTCTCAACTTACTTTCTTTTTTTGGTCACTGTGTTCTCAATGTCAGGAAATTCCTTTTAAAAAGACAGAGAAAAGAAGTCTATGAAAATCAAAATACAAGGTTTTCCTCACTGGAAAGTCACCGAATGATGTAGTTTTGATGCAGGCTTTTAATACCCACTAGCATTTCCAATATTTCTTTTTTCCAGCAGCAGAAGCTGTGAAGGACACAGCACACCAGTGAATATATGTAGTTATGTGTTCTGATTTTAGGAGGTTTCAATATCCATGGCTCCCAAGAAGCTGACAATTGTAATACCCCTGAGAAAACAGAGAATAAAACTCCTAGCTCAAGAATGTATATAGTATTTCTTCCACAGTGTGATTCCTTTTAATTTTATGAGGATAAAATACCCACATGTTACAATGGGATGTGGCTTTCTAAGAGGCACAGGAGGAGACAGCGTCTGTAATCCCATTACATGTAAAGCAATGTGTTAAGAGAGCAGGAAACTCTTAAGTAAAATTGAAAACTGGCAAGCAAAACAGTGTCTATGGCCACACCTCCCTGAGAATGCCTGATCTCGTCTGATCTCAGAAGCTAAACAGGGTTGGGCCCAGTTAGTGCTTGGATGGAAGACTGCCTGGGAATACTGGGTGCTGTAGGCTTCTGTCCTTCAGCTGGGATGGTTGGTGAGACAGCCACCTTTTAAATTTGGGCAGGTTGCAGGTTGGGCATCATGGAGGGGCAGCTGCAGAAGGAGGGGCAGCTGAAGAAGGGGGGGCCTTGGGCTTGTGGCTGCTGGTGATAGATGTTGGGTGGCTGTTTGTTGGACTTGCATGGCACTCCTTTGGGTGGGTCAGTGGAGTGGGAACATGGTGGTAGTTCAATGAGTGTAAAAGTCAATAACTACCTGAATAAAAGACATTATCATTAATCTGCCTTTGTAATACCAGCATAGAAACTAACAACTGGCAATTTTCCATGTCATTTTTCCAGAGAGAGTCAGGACTATACAATTCCTTCTTCTAAGAGATAGAAAAGTTTACTGAGAAAGGTTTTTCAAAGCTTCTAAATGAGTGACTGTATTCAAGTGCAACTGCAAAGCATCACTACTAACTGGGGGCAAGTCCTTGAGATAATTCATTTTTAATAGGCTAACTGATACAGCTGGCAAAACAGAGATGCACTTCACGTGGAATTTGGGCAACTGCATATTGGTCTGGGTTAGTTTTGGCTTGGGCTAGAGTTTTGTTATGCCAGATACTGCACAAAAGCTTTCTGCTGAACACCAGGAAATTTTGTTTTGACTCCTTCTTTCAAACATTTGCAAATCATCAATAAGTTCCTGGGTTATATGTACCCACTGGGACAACTTGTTCCTTAAAAATGAAGTGGAGGAGCACTTGTTCAGACACCTAAAAAAACACGTTAAGTATAATAAACAATGCTGTATCTAAGATTCTGACTTGAAATTGCTAAGTAATGACATTCTCCAATCTATAATCATTCATTTCCCTTGGAAATTTGGTCAAGAGGGTTCTAATTTCAGCTTTTTAGTTCAGACACAAACTGCCTTAAACTATCTGCAAAGAAAAAAAATGCCCAGATACACTGAAAGAGAAAACTTTCACTCTCTTTACATTCAGGTACATTACTGTCAGTCATATTTCTTCCATCTGTGCTATTATCATACATCTGTGGCTTATTGTTTGTTTCTGGAAAAATCTTGCCTTGAGGGACAAAATGCAGTAGGAAGGAAGGATAACTCACTTGAAACATTTCTTTCTAGGTTGTGTTTCATTGCATCTGTATACAAGACTGCTTGCTTGCCTAGGATGCTGAACCACTGGACCATAATTTCATTCCATTGGACATACAACTGTGTAACTGGGAGGATTTACCAGAGACCTTCCAGCATAAATGAAACTGAACACTGGTAAGAGCAAACTCTACTGGCACACTGATATAAAGGAGGCTGAGAGGATACCTCATTGCTCTCTACAACTACCTGAAGGGAGGCTGGAATGAAGAGGAGGCCAGCCTCTTTTCCTTGGTGGCAAGTGTCAGGACTAGAGGAAATGATTTCAATTGCACCAGGGGAGGCTCAGGCTGGATGTTTGGAAATATTCTTCACTAAAAGGGTTATCAAACATTGGGATGTCAGCCCAGGGCTGTGGTGGAGTCACTGTCCCTGGAGGCATTTAAGCAGTGTGTAGACCTGGTGCTTAAGTTTAGTGTTGAGCCTTCATTGCTGGGTCAGGCATTACACTGATTGATCTTTGAGGTCTCATCCAGCCAGATGTATTCTCTGTGATTCTCTGTGATTCTCCGGGAAAGTTGTGCAAGTTGACACAGCCCTGAGGGGCATCAAATCAGAACCAAGCACTGGCCTGGTGGCAAGATGGCATAGACCCCAGAGCCCAGATGATATATACCCTGACAAGATGTGGGAAGAAAGAGAAGAGTTATGTGGGTGTTGAAAGAGTGAACAAAAGGGTTCCTCACTCCGCAAGTGATGCCAAAACATCTTATTGCATCTTTGCCATTGCAGTTATCTTGGGACTTGAAGTTAATTTTAACTTTAAGAAAACCTCAGGATGCCATGCTAGGACAGAAAAAAATCTCTGATCCCTATACTTTTTTGATATCTCCTGAGACAGAATATGAAAGCACTGTATCACTTTCACATCTATTTCTTCCAACCTAGAAAGCAGAAACTGGGATAAAAATGTCCATGATGAATGTCACTTCAATCTGCTGTGCAACAAGAGACATAAAAAAAGCCTCAAACCATTCATTATTTTATAAATATGAAAACCTCTGTGTATGGACCTATTCCTCATATTCTTATGTTTAATTTATTTCCTTCCTGTAATACTATCTGCATCTGCATGGCTCTGACCACAGTAATTTAAAAATGTCATCCACGCTGCATGACAAAAAGCCAAAATATGAACTACATAAAACAATTTAAGTGCATAATTAAGCATTTTATATTTTCCCCCTCTCCTCAGTAAAATCCATCACAGGTTATTTTTTTTTCCTAAATCTTCTTGGAGAGAGTGCATTAAGAAAAAGCTGTTGTGATGTACTGAGGCCATTTTAGCTGAGTGCAGGAAGTTCTGTTAGCACCTAGACATTTGTGAATGATAAGAATTGTATGCAGTTTCCAGAGCATTATTTTATTGCATTTGTAGATTTCTTCACAGATGCTGTGGACAGATGAAGAAAGTATTCAGAATTTCCTGTCTACTTGGAGATAACAGAAAGGGACCTGGGGGTGCTGATAGACAGCCACCTAAACATGAGCCAGCAGTGTGCCCTGATGGCCAAGAAAGCCAATGGCATCCTGGCCTGTATCAGAAATAGTGTGGCCAGCAGGGGCAGGGAAGTCATTCTGCCCCTGGACTCAGCACTGGTTAGATCACACCTTGAGTCCTGTGTCCATTTCTGGGCCCCTCAGTTTAAGAAGGACATTGACACTCTTGAACGTGTCCAGAGAAGGGCAACGGGGCTAGGGAGAGGCCTTGAGCACAAGCCCTACGAGAAGAGGCTGAGCGAGCTGGGGTTGTTTAGCCTGGAGAAGAGGAGGCTCAGGGGAGACCTTCTTGCTCTCTACAACTACCTGAAGGGAGGTTGTAGCCAGTAGAGGTTTGGTCTCTCCTCCCAGGCAATCAGCACCAGAACAGAAGGACACAGTCTCAAACTGTGCCAGGGGAAGTTTAGGCTCGAGGTGAGGAGAAAGTTCTTCCCAGAGAGAGTTGTTAGCCATTGGAATGTGCTGCCCAGGGAGGTGGTGGAGTCACCATCCCTGGAGGTGTTCAAGAGGGGATTGGACGTGGCACTTGGTGCCATGGTGTAGTAGTCATGAGGTGTTGGGTGACAGGTTGGACCTGATGATCTTTGAAGTCTCTTCCAACCTTATTGATTCTACGATTCTATGATCATACGCCGATAGTGGTTTGTGTTCACTGGATGTCATGGGATGCAGTGCTCCAATGAAATGTGCAATGGCCATTTAAAACAGCACCTTTCATTTGACGCATCTCTTCCCGCTGTGTCTGCATCAGCTGGTCAGATTGGGGTACAAGAATAAATGCCTGTTGTTTGTACAGGTTTTTTAAAGCATGTTTTTCCAGTAATTGATTATGCTTAGAATCATATGTAGCTTTAATCTGAAGCTTGAAATTAAGCAGTTTTCAAAATAGGCTTTATCTTAGAACGTAAATTAAGGTTCATCTAGACTCTACACATTCTCCAAAATGCATAATTATGTTGTTTGGGGGGTATAATTCTTCCCTTCCCTGTGAATGATCTGTTTCCTAGAAACCAGCTGCACATGTGGAAACTCAGCATTATGAAATTATTAATGAAGTCCTTTCCTCCTTGCTTTTATCAAACAACTCTGAATTAAATAATTGAATGTGTCCCTCTGGTGTTTACAAGATAGCTGAGAAAGCTAGAGCTCCTGTGTCTGTTAAGACTTGCAAGCAGGGAAATGATAATTTCAGATAACTGTCCCTCTGCTTTCCCTCACTGGAATCAAATATCAATTATAACACTGCAGATTAAAGCAGGTATCATGACTGACTGTGATTTCCCTGGGAATAACTCAGAAACACTAGTAAATTATTTGGCACTTTTCTGATATATAGGGTAGTCAATCATATCACAGTCACCAGCTGAAAAATATGTGGATCTCATGGCATTTGGTGATTGCAATCTGACAGGAAATATGTGAAAGCAGTTTTTGTAGTGAAGACTCTTTTCCTGAGAAGCTGAAGGCAGTTCAGAGACAGAAGACTGTAACACAAGAAGTAGAAATTCATTTTCCTAGTTAGCAGCATAGTTACAGGCCAAGAGTATCCATATGGTTTATTATATACTGCTGGCTACCAGCTGTTACTGAGAATAGTCCAGTTCAGCTTTGTTATGCAGAACGTTCAAAACCAACTCCATAAATCTATTGTTTTGTTCTGTCTGAGATTGATGAATCATAGAATCAATAAGGTTGGAAAAGACCTCAAAGATCATTAAGTCCAACCTGCCACCCAAGACCTCATGACTAGTAAACCATGGCACTAAGTGCCACGTCCAATCCCCTCTTGAACACCTCCAGGGACAGTGACTCAACCACCTCCCTGGGTGGACCAACAGGCACAGTAACCAAAAAGTTAACAATCCAGCTCCCTGAGAGGGTTAAAATTAAAAGACAAATGTGTGTAACAGGCACAAGACTGTACCAGAGGAACCTGGAGTGGGAACATCCCAGACAAAAATATTCTGTATACTGAACTTCTAAGTTAAGTTAAGGAGAAGAGTGTTCCATATGAAAAAGATCATTCTTCATCCAGGATGTGTCATTTGGACAGAAGCAAAAATAATCATGCTTTAAGAAGGTACCCATAGAGTATGTTCACTGAATGATGTCCTCCACAGCTTCAGTGACCACAGTACCCTAATATTTTCCAACTCTCCAGAAGAATGTCACAACCTAGCTGTGATTAGGATAAATCACAATACACAAGACAAGTGTGAGAAAACAACTATGTTTTACAGTATAAAGGAAAATTTCCTCTGGCCCTGGCCTCCTTGTTTTAAAGTTGAGGGGAGCAGGTCTTGAATGCCCACTCTGTTGATTTCTGAAGTTGTATGAAAAAAATGGAAGAGGGCAAATCCTCCCAATGAGGAATGTGCCATGCTAGGCTGCCCCACCCTCAGGAGGTTTAATAGCTCTGTGGAATCCACATGGCCATGGTTCAGCCAACCATTTAAATACACACTCAAGCCCATACCTACTTAGCAGTGCACTTAAGTATGTGCATTAGTGAATAATGATAGATGGCTAAATGAGGGCCTGAGGGAGCCAATAATGCTCTGAATTTATCATGCTGTGGGGGCCACCCTGCAGCCTGGAACCAAGTGACGGAATTAAAAATGGGAGAGAAGTACAAATGGGCTCAGTTAATAAGCTTAACGGCTTCATCCAAGGTGTAGGTCTAATAACTCACACGCTAGAAATAGCAGATAAGATTACACATAGTCCTTTGGCCTTAGCAACATTTTTCCATAGGCCTTTCTGCTGACACATCATCACTAATCTTGTTTTCCATTTCTGGAGAGTATTTTATAAATACTGTTGATTCCACAGCCAGCACAGTGACACAGCATCCAGACGGCATTTTTAGTTAAGTGCTGAGCTGATCATTCTCTTCAAACAAAACAGAGTAAAACCCACAGTCAGCCTTAGGAAGCTTTTTGTTGATATCTAGGGAGCCAAAGTTTGCTTACACATCTTAGCATTGCTTTTACTGGTGATGAGATTTAAATCCAGCAATGAATAAATGTGCCACCACTGAAAGATGTCCTTTGTTAGCCATCGGAATGGGCTGCCCAGGGAGGTGGTGGAGTCACCATCCCTAGAGGTGTTCAATAGGGGATTGGATGTAGCACCTGGTGCCATGGTTTAGAAGTCGTGAGTTGTTGGGTGACAGGTGGGACTTGATGATCTTTCAGGTCTTTTTGAACCTTACTGATTCTATCATTCTATGAAAACAGAATGTATGATAAGAGTTAGTGGAAACCAAAGTCCTGGATTCTTCTACTCAGAGGTTGTAGACAGGTGGGGCCTCGTCTCTTCTCCCAGGCAACCAGCACCAGAACAAGAGGACACAGTCTCACACTGCACCAGGGGAGGTTCAGACTGGATGTTAGGAAGAAATTCTTCACAGAAAGAGTGATTTGCCATTGGAATGGGCTGCCCAGGGAGGTAGTGGAATCACCGTCATTGGAGGTGTTTAGTAGGAGACTTGATGGGGTGCTTGGTTGCATGGTTTAGTTGACTAGATAGTGTTGGTTGATAGGTTGGACACAATGATCTTGAAGGTCTCTTTCAACTTGGTCTATTCTACTCTACTCTACTCTACTCTACTCTACTCTACTCTACTCTACTCTACTCTACTCCATTCCATTCCATTCCATTCCATTCCATTCCATTCCATTCCACTCCACTCCACTCCACTCTACTCTACTCTACACTACTGCACTCTATTCTACTCTATTCTATTCTATTCTACACATGGGTTCACGGACTATGCAGTGGCATCCCACAAAACCAGCACTGAAAAACATGAAAAATGTTTTGCTACAATTTGTTCAGGATTTTCTAATCCTACACTAGCAGCAAAACTGCTTCTCTAGGCTAACTCAATGAACATAATATCTGTACTGGATTGGTCAATTACTTTTATCTAGCCCCCCCAAAATTATGAAGCCTAAGCTCATACTAATATGATGAAGTTTAAAGAAATTCTGCCAAATCAGAGAACACAATAAATGAAGAAAAAAGCAGGAAAAAAAAAGTCTGATATAAACTATCACTGCAGTTTTAATACTTAGTCTTACACATTGTGAAAACCATAACAGAGCATAGTGCTATGAATGTGTCTTTACCATACCTTCACTAGCTAGAGGATAATTTCTAGCATACAGCTGCTGCAAAATATATTAGTATGTCATGTGTTGTATGCTGGGTGCAAACCAAAAAGAAAATCTGATTTTAGTTTTCATTTGTCTAAATGCCATTCCTAGCAGATAAACATCTATTGGACAAGGAAATTGTAGTTGTCATTAACTATTAAGCTGCTTTGTAGTCACAGCAAAGGGGGAAGAGACTGAATGGATGTAGCAGCTGAAGCATAATGTCCACTTTTGTTAGCAGAATGGCACGTTTCAATCCAGTTCTGTAACAGAGCCCTAGCCCAATAGCTAGAGCTTCACACAAGTGAAATACTACAGGCATACTAGGATCAAGTTATAGCCATATTTCACAAGCATGATTAAATACACTTAGCTGGAATAGTACAGAGGTGGCTTGCTGTTATAGTGACAAGGTCAAGACCTAATAATGAGGAGAAGGCTGTCACACAGGAGAGCATCTCCCACCTACTGCAATAAAATGATAATGTAGGTACCTTTCATAGATCTGTACTGATGCTGTGAGGAATCAGTGTGAGATCTGTGCAGTGCTGCACTCTCAAAACAAAGACCATTATATAAAACACCAAGGTGTTTATCTGCAGGATATTTCTATTCTTTTAGGAATTCAAGTGCATTCAAGTGCACACTACAGTTTTCTCTTTGTTCTTTCACTAGCCTGAATCATATGCTGCTCCAGACTGGGATAGTAATTATAAATGAGTGAGCACTATAATGTAGAGAATGGAGATTACGAAATGAAAAAGGTTATGAAACTTAATACACTAGGTTAAAATACTTGTTAAAGTGTAAATGATATATTATACCAATAACATACCAATAACAAAGGATTAAGTGGGGTAATATTACTTAGGAAGGAAAAATGCTTAAGTCAACCAGCTTTACATATTTACCTAATGAAGTCTTGTAAAATGCAAAGGTTATTCCAGAGGCAATCAGTGACAAAATTCATGCAACTCACACTTTAGAAAGGCAATTTTGAAGATAAAAACAGTAACTAAAGACACCTATAGTATGGCCCACAGAGAGAAATTCTACTAATAGTTGTGGTATTTTCATATGCTTGCAAAGAGAAATTCCCTTGTACAGTGAAGCTGCACTAATCTCACTTTGCTGCCAGCTGTACAGAAACTCATGACCTGCTTTTCAAGTGTTAAGACTGGACACAATTTAGGTCATTGGCTACGGAGATGAGATTTGAACAGCAGCTCTAAAGAGCCTAAATAGTTCAAATTGGCATCTGAACACACCTGCCCATATAGAGAGCAACAGTCTTTTACTAAGTGCATGACATGCTTTACAATTTACTTACCAAAGACATAGACCTATCAGATGGTCCACAGTTTGCTTGCATGCTCACTGGAGTGCCAGCCCGGCTCTCAATAGTGGCTGTATCCTTGGGTTCTTGATGTTGTGGGACAGGCTCATACAAGCTGTCCATTGAGCCCTCCTAAAACAATATTGAAACAGATTTTCAAAGCTGAACACTTGTAAACACAATGAAATACTAGTAATTTAAAAGCAAGCAGTTTAACTGTGATTTACAAAATAGAGAGTGATTTCCCTCCCATCATTTGGAATCCTTTATTTACTTCTTTCTCAAAAAAAAGCATGTGGGAATTGATTATAAATGCTGGAGTTCACAGTATCATGGTTTAGATTCCACATATTGGCAGCAGTAAAGCTGAGAGTATGGCAAAATGAGCATTATCTGCTCAGAATGAGTAAAATAATGTGTATATCTTCACCTGAATACTACATCAAAATTTCCCTGAAAACTATGAAAACTATAAAATGTGAATATGAAAATGTCTATATAAACTACAGTCATGTTTTATAGTGACTTACCTCTTCTTTATGGGGAAAAGCAAAGCAAAGCAAAACAAAGCAAAGCAAAACAAAACAAGATAATTTGATGCAGAAAGGTAACTATTCCTTAGAAACAAATGGAAACAATCCTGTCAGCTCCCAGAATTTGAGAGTCATGATGTAGCCTCCAAAAAGAATAGACTAGAAATAGGATAGGATAGAATAGAATAGAATAGAATAGAATAGAATAGAATAGAATAGAATAGAATAGAATAGAATAGAATAGAAGTAGAATAGAATAGGAGTAGAATAGAATAGGAGTAGAAAAGAATAGGAGTAGAATAGAATAGACCAGGTTGGAAAAGACCTCCAAGATCATCGAGTCCAACCTATCATCTAACACCATCTAATCAACTAAACCATGGCACCAAGCACCCCATCCAGTCTCTTCCTAAACACCTCCAGTGATGGTGACTCCACCACCTCCGTGGGCAGCCTATTCTAATGCCCAATCTCTCTTTCTATGAAGAACTTCTTCCTAACATCCAGCCTAAACCTCCCCTGGTGGAGCTTGAGACTGTGTCCTCTTGTTCTGGTGCTGGTTGCCCAGGAGAAGAGACCAACCCCCACCTGGCTACAACCTCCCTTCAGGTAATGAGAATGGCTAGAATAAAAATAAACAAAAGAAAAAACCACAACCAACCAAACAAACAAAACCCCCAACCCAAAACCCCACAACAAACAAATCAAAAACCAAAGCCACAAAACCCCCAAGCAAACACACACCCAACCCCCTAAAAGTTTAAATTTGCATTCCAATGTTTGAACTCGAGGTTATAATGCACATGTAAGAATTCCTTCCCCCCAACCCCCAGGAGCATAAACATTTTAACAGGAACTAAGATTTCCACATTTATCTCACAATTCCAAGAGCCATAGACATCGCCACCATTCCATAATACAAGAGTTAAGTAAAAGCAGATGGCAAAATTCATGACATTCTGACTAATGATCCAAGATTTTAGGTGCTGCCACTTTGATCTGCACTGAATATTTTGCCAATGAATTTTGATTACTGAGTTTGACTGTGTTAATTAAGGGATAGATGGAATTTATAGCAGTGTGACTTAGAGTAGAGCAACATCATTGAAATTAGCATGGCGTGTTATTATGTGAAAGCATTTATTCTTCCAGTACAAGAGATAAACACAGATGTACATCTGAAATGATATTGTAAATATGTAAAGCTTTGCAGCCAATATTAGTGACTGGTGAAACAGCAGTTCAAAGATGTGACTAAATTTTGCAACCATGATGCTTATCTATGGATCTTTCTTTGCTTCAGACTCCTAGAGTCTTGATAAGCCAAGATGTACATTGTGGGAGAACTATGACGTGTTGAACCTCTTGAAAACACTCAAGTTATACACTGGAATTTATCCTAGGAATTAATCATAAAATGGGTCAGGAGGGACCTCCAAAGGCCACCTAGTTCAATCCCCTATGCAGTCAGCAGGGGCATGCTCAACTAGATCAGGTTGCCCAGAGCCCCGTCGAGCCTCACTCTGAATATCACCAGGGATGGGGACCCAGCCACCTCCCTGGGCAACCTGTTCCAGTGTTCCACTACCTTCACAGCGAAGAACTTGTTCCTAACATACAATCTAAATTTACTCTTCTCTAGTTTGAAGCCATTTCCCCTTGTCCTATCACTGTAGGCCCTTGTAAGGACTCTCTCTCCATCCTTCTAGGTTCCCTTCAGTTACTGGAAGGCTGCTATTAGGTCTCCCCAGAGCCTTCTCTTTTCCAGGCTGAACAACCCCAGCTCCCTTATCCTATCTTTGCAGCAGAGGTACTCCAACCTCCTGATCATTTTTGTGGCACTCCTCTGGATCCATTCCATCAAGTTCATTTCCTTCCAATATTGAGGGCTCCAGAGCTGGATGCAGTGTTCCAGGTGAGGTCTTGGCAGAGCAGAGGAGAGTGGTAGAAGCACCTCTCTGGATCTGCTGGCCATGCTTCTTTTGATGCAGCCCAGGACGAGATTTGCCTTCTGGGCTGCAAGCGCACACTGTCTGCTCAATTCTAGCTTCTCATCCATCAGCAGCTCCAAGTTCTTTTCCACAGGGCTACTTTCTATCACCTCATCCCCCAGTCTGTATTGATAGTGAGGACTGTTCCAGCCCAGGTGCAGAACCCTGCACTTGCTCTTGTTGAACCTCATGAGATTCACCTCGGCCCACCTCTCCAGCTTTTCCAGGTCCCTGTGGATGACATCCTGTCCCTCTGGCATGTTGACAGCACCACTCAGCTTGGTGTCCTCTGCAAACTTGCTGATGGTGCACTGGATCCCAATATCTATATCACTGATAAAAATATCAAACAGTACAGGTCCCAGTACAGACCCCTGAGAGACATCCCTTGTCACTGCTTTCCATCTGGACTTCGAGCCGTTGAGCACTACCCTCTTGTTGCACCCGTACAGCCAATTCCTTATCCACTGAACAGTCCACCCATCAAATCCACATCTCTCCAACTTGGTGAGTAGGATGTTGTGGAGGACCCTGTCAAAGGCCTTGCAGAAGTCCAGATAGATCACATACACAGGTCATTCCTTATCTTCTGAGATAGTCATTTTAGCACAGAAAGCCACTAGGTGAGTCAGGCAGGAGTTAATGCTTCCTAGGATAGTGGCTTATGAAGCACATTACACGACTTAGGCTCTTAACAGCTAGTTGAGCCCAAATTTTGACAGCAACTGCCTTTATCCATAAGAACAGTATTTTTTAGTGACATAACTGTGCTGCCATGTAGCAATGATGGCTCAGGTTCCCAGTTATGGATTAAGCATTTCTAGAGTTTAAAACCTTGGTATACACTGCCAGGATTCTGCAGTGTAACCATACACTTCTCCCTTAATAGGATATAATGCAGGACTTTGTAAAGAGAGTATTTGCTTAATAGATGGAAGCACAACCAGGAGTGTGTGTGACAAAGGATGAGAGAGAAAATTGGTATTTTCTTGCTTTTTCTTCTCCTTGTTTTTTAAACTTTTATTAAGTTAGGTCTACTTTTATGAAATGTCAGCAGAGTTTCACTTATCAACTCCTTTAGCAGTCCTCAGCACAATAAACAGCACAGAGTATGAGATAGCAGCAGAAAACACTAAATTAACGCCAGTGTAGTTAGTACGTTTCTTTCTCCTGCTTGGGGTGAGAAAGCCTTTTGGAGCCCTTGGCCTCAGGAGTTTTATGGAAGAAAAGGTCCTAGTTCAGATGAAGAAGAAAATTATTATCTGTAGCTCTTTCTTTGCCTGATATTATTATCACACCATGCAGGGACTAGGTCAATCATAAGGCAGAGAGAGGTGCATTTAGGAATGCAGTCAGGTCATTCTTCAGCTCAGCCTTTAAATGTGAACTACTGTGTATGGCAGGCTGATAGCAATCCAACTCAAATTAACAAGGAGTATATAAAGATGATTATGTGGGAAAAGCTACAGAGCTCAACTGTCCATTCTCTTCTACTCACACTGCACTTTAGAGGATATTCTTTGAACATTCAGGTAACCTTTTTTTGTTAAACCAGAATGTTTAAGTCAAATATATTTTCAAGGGACATCTCACCACAACAGCCACAGCAGCCTGAGCTGCTTATGATTTACTCCATTAACATATGGAGGCTCCACCTAATTAATGACACATCTAGTACATCACTTTCATTAATACTTCTCTGCATCTTTTACCATAAGAACATTCATTAGTGCCAAGGGCTGCTGTGTGTTCTAACACAAATGTAATACATTTTACATTGTGCTGTCAGCACATATTTAAACCAGCTATCAAACTAAAATATATAACTAGTTCAGTGCTACTGAAAATCACCAGGACTTTCACTCAGTACTTAACTTTATGTTTTACTAGCAAACATGGTACTTTAGAAAGCTGCCATATGGGACAGAAATAGACAAAAGCAAGGGATCGTATTTGGCTTAAACCCCAAGATCAGTGCTCAACTTGAATAACTGATCTGAGCAATTCTGTGATCAGGATTGTTGTATCCTTTCCCTACTGCTCTTCTTGCACAGTTTTCTGAGTTATGAAATTGCAGCACCTTTTATGTCTCTGAAATTTTTCCCTGTCCTCATTAGTTTCATTATGCCATAATGCCATTTTTCACTGCCAAAGAAGGTAGGATCCAGGCTGGAAGTATTGCCTTGTGTAAGGAAATCCTTTATGCCTCTCACAGCCATTTTCTCAAGGAAACATTCCTGAAATTAAAACAGAAATTAAAAGAGCAATGTATCTGCCTGTACCTCTCTTAGTAAGGGAAGTGATGGACAAGTATGAACCAGAGTATTACAACTGCACTGATGTTCCCTGCCCAAACAGCCCATGGCCCACACTTGCCTTATGTCAACAAACAAACATCCAAGTGACTCCTCAGCCAAGTTGTTAAAACACCATCAACCTCATATGTGACCGGCAGGTTGTGTGCAGCCCCTTGTTTTGGAGGGTTTGCTAGAACAGACACAGGTTCTTGCGTGCCAAGGAAGCTCAGTGTCTGGACATGTTCCCAGATGTGTGTTCTCCTCCAACAGAGTTGAAGCCTCTGTCTTCCTTGTGAGCTCAAAAGCAGAGAAATATCTGAAAAACTTATTATTTGGACTAAATGTACAGCTGTGGTCAAAGATAGCTTCACCTAAGGAGATACATCTGCTACTTCCAGGAGTAAATATAACAAAACCACTAAAAGCACACCCTGTCAGACAAGAGAATAGAATAGAATCAACCAGGTTGGAAAAGACTTTTGAGATCATCGAGTCCAACCTATCATCTAACACCATCTAATCAACTAAACCATGGCACCAAGTACCCCATCCAGTCTTTTCTTAAACACCTCCAGTGATGGGGACTTCACCACCTCCCTGGGCAGCACATTCCAATGGCCAATCTCTCTTTCTATGAAGAACTTCTTCCTAACATCCAGCCTGGTGCAGCTTGAGACTCTGTCCTCTTGTTCTGGTGCTGGTTGCCTGGGAGAAGAGACCAACCCCCACCTGGCTACAGCCTCCCTTGAAGTAGTTGTAGACAGCAATGAGGTCTCCCCTGAGCCTCCTCTTCTCCAGGCTAAGCAACCCCAGGTCCCTCAGCCTCTCCTCATAGAGCTTGTGCTCCAAACCCCTCCCCAGCTTTGTTGAGGGGTTTGGAACCAGGACAGGATTAAATGGCAGTGCTCCAGATGAATTGGTGCAAACTCCAGTGTGTATATCCTCAGTATTGGCAAACTGATTCAGGAAAAGAATGTAAAAAAATTAATTCTACCTGAACCAAAGGACTTGATGATTCAACAACCTATTTTATTTCTCTGATTTATGGGATGCTGTAATTTATTAGTCAGAGTATCAAAATAGATGATTTGGCAACATAATTTCTTGCAATTTGTACAGAATTAGTGGTTGATTTGAGCACCTCTCTGTATATTGTCCATAATAAAACCAGTGTTGTCCTGATTTAATTGTCTGGCACAGTAAGCCAGATAAGAAAAGATACTGCAAATTCAGGGTCTGAGGTTAACCTTTTAACATGATATGCCTACAAAAGAAGGGACATTTATGCTTTTGATCACTTTGACAATGGAAAAGGAACATAAGGGTTTGAAGGCAAATCTACTTTGTCTTCAAATCCCTTGAAACCAAGGGAATGAGTCTGATGCAAATTTAATCTCAGTTGACAAACCAGATCATTCTGAAGTTAGCTCAGGACACAACATACTGGTAGGGACACATCCCATGATGGATGCTAGGAGATCAAAGGACTCAAAGGGGCAACAGATTGAAGTAATTTCTGTCTGCCTGTTTGTGGAGGGTAGAATCCAGTCCAGGCTCCAACGCCCTTGCAATCATCTTGTGACTCTTGACTATCCTGAAAGGATGTTGTAAAGAGGTGGTGCTGGTCTCTTCTCACAGTTAATTAGTGACAGAACAAGAGGGAATGGCCTCAAACTGCAACATGGTAGGCTTAGATTAGACATTGGGAATATATTTGTTTCAGAGAAAGAGTGGTCAGACATTGGAATAGGCTGCCCATGGAGGTGGTTGAGTCACCACTCCTAGATGTGTTTAAAGGTCCTTTAGATGTGGTGCTGGGGGATACAGTTTAGGAGTGAACTTTGTAGAGTTGGGTCAATGGTTGGACTTCATGATCCCAGGGGTCTTTTCCAACCTGAGTGATTCTATGACTCAGCCTCCATGTGATCACTTGCTAGACTGGCCCATAACAGTGTCTCACATGTTAAAAATATGCTTGTTTTACGGACAGATATGAAAGTAAACTCACAGAGAGTGAAATCTGACAGTGTAAACTGATGTTCCTTTAACCAGTGTAGCACTCTACCACTTTGTATCAGCCCTAATATTGGTTTAATGTCCTTAATGTTGTCTGAGCTATAATACCATGTATCTTGAATATATATGCTTATGCAGACACACATGCATATAAGTACACACTGGTTGCAGTCTGAAATCTTCTTAGTCTATGTGAGGAAAATACTTCCATCTTTTTTTTTCCCCCTTTTCTTTTCTTTTGACAGCTCTTTTTGTTCCTCCTGCTGATAGTCTAAAACATCTCTTCCACAATTTCAGGTTTAGCAGTTACTCCAGATGCTCAACTAATATAAATCAGCAGTCATTTATATTTGTCATTGGCTGTTTACATGTACTAAGAAACTGGCTTCTCTAGTGCCTTTGAAAGTTGCCTTTGAAGTCTTCATTATTTTGTTGTTGTGTATTATTTCTGACTTGACTCTCTTGAAGAAGAGGCAAGTAGCCCTTTCACCGTCACAGACCGACAGGGTAAAAGTATTTAGTGTATATACTTGAATCACTAGCTCATTTGCAAGCTAGACAATCTGATTATAGAAAATAACTGCACTGTGTCACATGCTTAGAGAGGACAGCTCTGAGTTTTATGAAATACAGTAGTGGCTTATGAATTATCTTTAGATCTCGACAACTTGTGAGGTATTTTGCTTGGGTGCTCAGATTACCAAAGTGAACAGAATGGCTCCCTTGGAAAGCTTGTAAAGAATGAAGGTTATCTTCTTAACAGCAATCTTTAAACAGAACTAATTATTTCATTACAGAAACTATCATGGCACTAGCTTTCACTTGTCTGAACCATCCATTATTACTGCAGTCATTATGTCTTTCACAGGGACTCCAATATCTGCATACCCAGTTTAAGAGAGAAATTGCAACTTGACCTACTCTCACCCACACAATCCACCTCACATTTTGTCTAAGTGCTGGTCTCTCGACTGATACAAGGCTTAACACTTTTTGAAAAGAAACTACACAGAAAGCAAGAAGCTGTCCCAAAGGAACAATAAAATATTGACCGAACAGTTCTCTCCCAATGAAGTTCAGAAATTAGTATTTTCAGGGTGTTACAGACTGTACCACAAAGCCATCGTTAACTTTCAACAAATACACAGCCATTCACATTAAACTGCAATCAAAAGTGCCTTGAATTCCCAGGGAATTATTTCTCATGAGTGGCTCTTGTCACAGAATCCTAAAGTACAGCTACATTTTACTTTATGTACTCCAAAACAGCTTTTAGTCCTTATGATCTGGAGTACTCTGCAGTAAGACAGCGTTACCAGTCAGGAACAGCAGTTTACATAAAGCAGCTTCCCTATTTGAATTCGTGCCAGTGCAGCCTGAATATTGATTTTTATTGCTCTTTCTAAACATGAGGAAGCTATACCAAACACGTGGGCAAAAGATGAAAAAGGGGCAGATCTACTGGGCTGTGTAAACACAGCAAATATACCATCTAATTGCAATTACTGATACTGAACATTGGTATTGACAGATAGTTAAGCTTTGAAAACAGAAAGAGTTTCTCTGGATTTACCTCTCCTGATTTACCTGTTCATTCAGTTATTAATTCACCTGACCAGTTGGCTTGGAGAAAGGGAAAAAAAGAAAGAAAAAGAAACCAAAAATAACTCCAAACCCAAAGAAGGTCTTAGATCAGCTCCTTTGCCTGTGAGTAAATATTACCATATGACTGGATTAGCCCTGATGACTGTGTGTTCATGCTTGGATAATAGAAAACTAATGCTTGAAAAGTTCTAGCAGTTCTCCCAGATTACTTAGGAAAACTAGATGCTATTAGCTCAAAACACTCCCAAACCACCATAGCTTAAAGCAAATAATAGCATACATATATTTAGTCATTTCAGCATACATCTGAGGTGTTTTACAGTTCTGAGGTCAAATGCCTGATGTTTAAATCCTCCTGTTTCTATAAAAGTCACAGTACATTCATTATATGCTTGTTTACCTCACCTTATTTTTACTGAATGAAAATTTACTATGTACAGATACTTTTGCATTGTCTTCCATCTCTGCTAGAGAGTCACTGTTATCACACAGTCCTTGCGTAGTTGGTGATATAAGACCTCGATTTTTTTCAATCCAAACCCACCACCAGCTCAGTTTATCAAGTCAGCAACACACTAGATACAAACACATGTGTGTACACTTACCAGAGAAAAACAGAAAAGATTCATGTTGATATTGAGATCCACTCCAGCACCCCAAAATTCTGCTCCGCCAAGTCACGCTGCACAATGCAGCTCCTCCTTGCTCTCCCAGCTGTTTGTGCATTTCTCCCTGGAGATTACTGCAAGATAAAATCCCTGCAATAATCCACTGGATTCAGAGCCCATTATCAAATGAGACAGGCTTCCCCAGGCTAGTACAAACTGTTTTCTGAATTAGAGAACAATGTTTACCAGCAAAACAATACCCTGGTCTGAATGATCATGATGGACTCAGGCAATGCTCTCTTGCAGGCATTTAGTTTATAATCTAACAGAAATAAAACTCTTTCTGCCTAAGACAACTGGAATATACAGCTAACTTCAAGGCAAATCTCATTTTACTCAGACTGTCAGAAGACACACAGAAATTTAATGGAAGCATCTCATTTAGGAAACTTGGAAAAGAAACCTATGGGACACATCTGAACTATTAAAAAAAAATATGGCAGCATGGCCAGGAGATTGAGAGAGGTGATTCTGCACTGTGTGCCCATCTCTGGGGCACTCAGCACAAGGACATGGAGCTGATGGAGAGGGTCTAGATAAAGGACCTCTCCTGTGAAGAATCACAGAATCAACAAGGTTGGAAGAAACCTCAAAGATTATCAAGTCCAACCTGTCACCCAAGACCTCATGAGGACTAAATCATGGCACCAAGTGCCACATCCAATCCCCTCTTGAACACCTCCAGGGATGGTGACTCCACCACCTCCCTGGGCAGCACATTCCAATGGCTAACAACACTCTCTGCGAAGAGCTTTCTCCTCACCTTGAGCTTAAACTCCTAAACTTCCCTGGTGCAGCTTGAGAATGTGTCCTCTTGTTCTGGTGCTGCCAACCCCCTCCTGGCTACAACCACCCTTCAGGTAGTTGTAGAGAGCAATAAGGTCTCCCCTGAGCCTCCTCTTCTCCAGGCTAAACAACCCCAGCTTCCTGGGCCTCTCCTCATAGGGCTTATGCTCGAGGGCTCTCACCAGTCTGTGGACACATTCAAGAGTCTCAATGTCCTTCTTAAATTGAGGGGCCCAGATCTGGACACAGTACTCAAGGTCTCAGTCTCAGAGAGCTGGGGTTGTTAGCCTGGAGAAGAGAGGGCTTCAGGTAGAACTTATAGGCATCTTCTTCAGGAAGAACTTTCTAGTCTTCCAATACTAGAAAGGAGCCTACAAAAAAATTGAGAGGGATTGTTTACAAGGCTGTGTAGCAATAGCACAAGAGCCAATGGTTTTAAACCAGAGAAGAGCAGATGTAGATTGTACATTAGGAAGAAGCTCTTTATGATGAGGATGGTGGAACATGTTGCCCAGGGAAGTTGCCAGGGAGCAACCTGATCTAGTTGGGGATGTCCCTCCTTACTGCAGGGAGGTTGGACCATATGACTTTCAAAGCTCCCTTCCAACACAGTGCATTCTATGATTCCATGAAGCAAACAACTCTCTCCAACAAAAAAACCAAATGAAAACTTCACATTCTGGGCCTGTACACTAAAGAATAATTACCAAATTGGTGTGTGACATGTTGACTGCTTGATGATGCAGATTAGGACTAAACCAATTTGTTATTAGAAAACACAGGAAATCTGTAAATTACAAAATTGAGAGTGTTCAGATCTGATCCATGGGTTAGAATGAGAGGTACTATGGTGTACAGACAGGCAGATGAGGGATAAGCAATTGTAAATGAAAACAGTAGCCTGTGTTGCTAACTGTTATAATCAACAAAATTCCATCATCATCCACAGTGGAACGAAACAGTCAGAGGAAGAAATAGGGCTCACAAATTGTTCCAGATTATGAATCATTTGAAATTAGACTATTTGCCTCCCAACCCACCATTAATTTCCTGTAGCTCCTATGTGAATGCTGTATTTGGTTATATCAACAAGTAGCAGTTGCCACCGAAGAGATAAACTGCAATCCACCAGAAATGGAGAGGGAGTGTCTTTTTGTGACTGAGATCTTGATGTCCTTTCTTCAGTCCCAGAGCTTGATGTTCATGAGTGTCAAGCTTATTCTAGTAATTTTTGCAGTTTGATTCTGCACCTCTGTAAATAAGAAATGTCCATATTTTGGCAGGCTAAAGAAATGTTAACATAAATTGGTTTCTACCCTGAACAAAACCCAAGTACAGCTCACACAAATTTACACTAACAAATAGGAGAGGACAGATGAGACTCAAGCTTTTCAAAGAAGATCTTGGGTTTGCTTTTTTCCTCTTTACACTGACGTACATAAAAGTACTTTTGGAAGGCTTTTCCCAAACCTCCTTTTCAGTTGGTTTCAGATTGGCTGCACATCTTAGAAAAGTAGAGTTTGTTACGAAGATCTTAATGAAAAGGATTACAGTTTGGAAGCCAATTAATGAGACTTCTCATTTACTCCTCCCACAGACTTGAGGAACATTAACAGATTTTGTCCATTGCAGTCTAATGACACTTTCCTAATGTGATCATACAAAACCAGACACTTGAGAGGCCAGCTCACATTTGCTTTGTGGCTTACTTTAGCTAGTTGCCTTGTGAGGTGTCACAGCTTTAAGGCTATGTCTGGTTGGTTGGTTGTTTCTTTTTCAGAGCATTTGAGTCTAGGGATGAGCAGCCTTTAGCGGCTGGACAGAACAATAAAAGATAATTTTATCTCATTCAATTGGTCTGCAGAATTTCTCATATTTGAAGTAAAAACTTGGTTTTTCTTCTTCTCTGTGGCTGTCTCCTGCTTTGCTTCTGTCTGCTCTCTCTCCCCCTTCTGACCTTGCATGCTGGCTGGACTGTCTTATTGTTTTGGCTTGTGAGGTACAGGGGGTTAGGGAGGGTAGAGACAGCAGGCTGGCTGTAATACAGCCCTCTTTGGTTTTGTGTCTGGGGGGGTGTGGGAGGGTGGGAGAGGAAGGGGTGTGGTCTTGTCCTGGTTTTGAGAGCCATAAATATATGTAAATATATTTTGCATATGTTTATTGCCTTTTACACTTTATATTTAGTCTACTTTCGTAAACATAATTTCATTTTACTTCCAAATACTGAGTAAGTGTGGTAAATTTCTTCTGGGGGTAAATTTCTAGTTTGTGGGGTGGCAAATCCAAAGCACAACACGGGGGAACAAGATCCTGTTTTCCCTATGTCTAAGGCTCTTCAGCTGGAAAAACTGAAATAACAGCACAAAGCCCATGTGCCAGGTACTCTGAAAGTAATGATCAAAAGCACTCTGCCACAGCTATGCAGAATTATTTTTCTTCCCATAATGCCTATTTACAGTAATAACTCTCTGAAAAACTCCAGAAAGACTGAAGATCTAGTAAAATGACAAGATATAATAATGAACCAGCAGCTAGGTAACTCAGGGAGATGTGTTTTTTTCATTCAGATTGATTTACTGTCTTCATTTCTGGCTGAGGCCTTTGAAGGGGTTTTGCTATACATTTTGCTTTGGAACCTTTAGGGGGAAGTTTGTATCAGAGATTCTCAAGGTAAGGGTGGTTAAGAAAGCATAGATCTTATACTGAGATATTCAGTTTTCATTTTGCCTATACTTGTAGACATGCAGAAAAGACAACAATTTAAGGAGAAAAACAAATTAAAAGATAAAAAGCAGCCTGTATCTACAGTCACAGACATACACATTCTATGCAGCAAGGCAAAAAGGCAGAGCTGTACAAGACAGCCTTTTGTGAAGAGAGATAAATGCTCATCTGGAAACTTTCTAGGGCATTGGGCCAACTCTTGTTTCAGTTGTTCTTACTTCACTGTTTGGACAGGCGCAATTCATCACATCAGGCTTGAAATCTAATGAGCTAGGTGCTATTCCACTGAAGTAAAACTGGGAATATCAGGGGTAGGCTATTTGCAAATACCAAGCTAGAGACTGAATCTGGGAGTCATATCACTCTCTGGACATGCCTACCAAGTGCATGTCCCAGATGTCTGACTTTCTTCAGTCTGGAAGACAGACCTTCAATATTCAATTGCTGTCATTTCTTATCCTGGTGCATTCATCTTCTTGTTGCAGGGTGTATCAGCTCTCTGTGTATATCTATACAAAGGCATTACAGTGGGAACACAGTTGTTCAAGTTAAGGTTTAAAATATTCAGTTCAAATAGCCCACCTGAGAAACAAAAACATAACCCACCCTGATTTCCATTCTGCTGGGCTAATAGCTTTACAGGGAATAGCCTTCAGTGAAGACTTCAAGTGGGATCCCCAATCACTGATGCAGACATTCTGGGTACAAGCCACTAAGACCCTAAGATGAAAGACTGAAAATTTGTCATTACATGTTTTTGAGTACTTTCAGTGTTGAGACTCCTCTCATGACAATGTAATGTACTGGACCTCTACTAATTCACTGATGCAGGCATCTGTAAGGGTCAGGTTTCTTGACAGGCCTAAACTATAGATGACACTACCCATCTGTCCTGGTTTGAGGCCAGACAGATCCTCCATTGCCCCTGAAAGGGGCAAAAGAATGACACTCACACAAATGGATTGCAAAGTGATGGAAAGTTTAAATGGAATAGACTGTGTGCCTACTTTCAGCAAGTGCCTACTTGATACAGCACATATTCTCTAACCTGTGAAGGCAACCATGTAGGTAGTACACTGGATAAAACTCCTGCCTTATTTCACCTCTTTCTGTTCACTTAGAAAAGCAGATGACAAAGGAGTGCTGTGCAGAATTCTCTCTGAATTGACCCACAACCCATGACCCAGAACTCTATTGTGAAGCCAGTGCCTGATTCTAGGAAACTGCTTTTATAAAACAAATTTAGCAGTTTCTGTCACAAACATCCCCTAAAGAGATCTATTCTAAATACTAGAAAGCTTCATTTCAAGATCACAAACACAACAGTGCCTGTAAGACAGAGCTACTAACATTTGATATTGCCGAATCAAACGTTCCAATCACCGGTTCTAAATTGCATCTACTTAATAGTTTGGAAAGAACCCATGAGGTACTAACTAAAAATCTGATTCTTTAAACATTATTGATTTTTTTTCTTTTAGAATTGCCTTCAATTTAGACACAGCTCCTTCATTTCCTCCTTTCACATTCAGCAGCTAATTAAAAATTGTAAGGAGAAAGCTTCGCAACCCCCCTCGGCCCTGCCAAATTGCAGTATTCTGTTGCTCCTTCAAGAAGACAATTTTACTGATGCAATGATCAATGCAACTTAGCAGCTTTTACACCTCTGCAGGCAAGAATTTGCAACAGAGTTTAGCTTAGTTAAAGATCATTTCAAGCTCACTCAGCATAAATAGCCACAACATTTATTCAGTCCAGAAAAATCAAACAAATAAAGACAGAAAGAGCCAATGTAATGGAATGAAGCTGGAGGTGGGGAGATTCAGACTGGATGTGAGGAAGAAGTTCTTCACGGTGAGATTGGTGAAGCCCTGGAATGGGTTGTGCAGGGAGGTGGTTGAGGCCCCATCCCTGGAGGTGTTTACAACCAGGCTGGATAAGGTTCTGGCCAGCCTGATCTAGTGCAGGGTGTCCCTGCCCATGGCAGGGGGGTTGGAACTAGATGATCCTTGTGGTGCCTTCAACCCTGACTGATACTATGATACTATGATCCTTGTGGTGCCTTCCAACCCTGACTGATACTATGATAGTATGTTTTGCAACTAAAATAACACAGTCAAGGGAAGTGCTTTCACGGTCTCCAGTATCCCAGGGAAGGTCTGTGCCTATTAAAGTCACTGACAAAATTCAGTGCAATCAGAATTTCCTGCACCTTCTCCTGCTAACGGAACGTGTTTAATCACAGCACGATACAAGCACATTGTGTTTCCCCATACAGTTCATTGTAACACTCAACCATACCTTGAAGCTAACATTCCTTCTAGGATAAATAATCACATTGTTCTTTCCCTTGTCCCAGAGGATTTACACTTTTTCTTCAGAGCTGTTATATTTTAATCAGAGAAGAAAGTGCATGTGCGTTGCAGAGAGGAAATATGTGTTTCCTAAATGGGAGGGCCAAATCCTCATCTCCATAATTTTATGAAACTCAGTAAACTTGGCCTACATATTCTTTATTTCTACCTAGCAGCATACCACAATTTAGAAGCTACTAACTTCAATCGTCAGGCCAATTTATGTATTATCAGGCAAAACTGATGTCTACAGTGAATTACGGGTGTAGGAGTCATTATCTTCCAGGAGCACCTTGAAAACGAGATGTCTAATCTCAATAATGTAAGTTTCCTGGTTAGATAAATCCCCTGTGCTTAGCAATTCTTTGCATTTATAGAAAATATGTCACACACACACACCCCCACCTCCTGAGACTTTAAAAAACATTTTAAAGCCTCAAGGGGATTTGAATCCTCACTAAACAGAATTGATTTCTGCGCTTACTGCTTAGTATTCTTAACCACACAGCTCATGCATTTTTGTTATGTAATGGACTGGGAAATTCAAAGGACCAGCCTGTTTTGCAAACATTTAGCTACCCATCACCCCACTTCCCTTTTACTTTGATGGCTTTTTTTTTTCTTTCTTTTTTAATATCAAGATGACAGCCTGCTTGAAACAACTCCAAACAATCAATGCTGCACTCTAAGTTTGTGGCCACCCAGGCTTTGCATGAGTATTTAAGAAGAGAACTTTGAAAGGCCATCAGAGGTTTTCCAATCCACTCTGCAGGAAAGATTACCTCTTCACTTTCACCTATGAGAACTCAGGTTAAGGACTTTAGTCATCTATTTATTCCTTGAGCAGCCTGATCCAACACTAAATGAAGCCAAAAGGAATCCGTCTATTGATCTGAGCACTTCTGGCAACTTAATCCAGAGCTCCTCTACCAGTTTATACACTAAGTTGCGTACAGCCTGAGGACAATCATTCTAACCTAACTTGCACCTGCTGCCTCGCCCACTCTTGTTCCCCCACGCTGCCTTTCCTCTGGGAGACACCCACAGATGGCGGATGACAGCAGCAAGCTCCAAGTGAAACAGAACGGAGCCAGCTGGCTCACACAGCCTAGATGAGTAGCCTCTGAGCACAATGTATTATTTTGTCCATACCACCATCTTACCTGCAGCTTTTTGGGCTGAAGCTGCTTCCCAGCCAGCTGGTTCAGACTGCATCTGCCTATATTTGTAGATACTACATGAGATTAAAAATATTCTTCTGCCCTTCAGGAGTCTACACCGAGATTCTTGGCTCCTGTCTCTGCTCTCACTCTCATACAAATCAGGAGTAACTCATAGAAGACAGTGAAGCCACAGTAGCATCTAGAATAGAAGAAGTTTAGAGAGGTTTAGACTGGGTGTTTTAGAGGTTTAGACTGGATGTTAGGAAGAAGTTCTATACAGAGAGAGTGATTGCCCATTGGAATGGGTCTGCCCAGGGAGGTGGTGGAATCACCATCATTGGAGGTGTTCAGGAGGAGATTTGATGGGGTGCTTGGTGCCATGATCTAGTTGTTTAGGTGGGTTGGATTGGTTGATGGGTTGGACGCCATGATCTTCAAGGTCTCTTCCAACCTGGTTTATTGTATTGTAACTGAAGCCTACCTACCTCACTGTTGAGACCTTGGCTCATATTTTAATTTTCTTATCAGATGTGTGTGAGACTCATGCTTTTGGAAAGCAAAATTAGGTACTCAGAAATTCCCCATTCCACTTGTACCTGCCACAGATCCTTAGCTGATTTAGATACATGCCTTCTGTCCACAGTCTGCTCTTTTACAAATCATTCCAAATGAATTCTGCTGTACAAGTGTCACATTTTGACCACACAAATTCTAAGTGAGACTCAGTGGCTTTTGAAAGCCATCTTCCTGACCCAAAAAAGCAATTATTGATACCACCAGAGAAGAGCAGCAATCCGTATCAGTTATACATGAAAGGCTACACGGTTGCTATTGTGTCAAATCAAGCTTTTCTTTAACATTGTGAAACTTAGGTTTCAATCAGTACTTAATAAAATACAGTGATAAACCCTGATGTTCTAGACCTGTTCTGGGGTGTGAGTACCAATGCATGCAGGAAGTACAAAATTTGCTTGAAAGACAACAGTCTAAATGCTTTAGGGCTGCAAATACAGCCATGAGCTGGAATCAACCACATGAAATAGTTCATGTTACAGCAAGATATACATGCTGCTACTCAGAGACCTCTGTCCCACCTTACTGTTTTGTGGACCCTTTATATTCTTTGGAAGTTACTCTAGAGAGGCCCTTAGCAAAACCTTGTGTTTTTCATCTGAGTTACGCCAGGCATCCAACCTCACCAAACAGTTACACCCAGGCAGGGTTTTTTTTTCCTTTGCCTTTTTTTAGGCTAGGATATATATCAAATGCTGCAGTGGAAATCTGAGCTGTTTACATCCCTGGGCATGTGATTGCAGAGCCTCCAGCCTGGAGTGCCTTCATTTTTGACTATCTATGACCCTGCTATGCTGTCTTACAGCCTCTCCATGTGTTATAGCACTTTTCTTCCCTGCAAACATACCATGCCATGTGAGAGACAAACTGTATTTGCATCTTAGGGACCCTTGAAAAATAGTGGCACTCTTCATGCCCTGTTGCAACTCATGTTTTTATGCACCTGAAAAATATGCCTCATCTATGCCTGCTGCTACTGGTTTTTATTACAGTAAGCAAAATATGCAGAAAGGTTGGTGTTAAGGGGAAGAAGTCTGTGCACTGATGTCAGGACATGTCGTAGGAACAACATGTAGTATATCAGTGTGCTCTGAAATATTCAGGGAAAACAGAATTTAAATTTGACTAGCACATGTCAGTAAAACATTGCATCAGCTACACACTGTCTGCACCAGTTGCATCAAACCCAGGCTTATACAGTGGGAACTGTACATGCAATCTGCAGCCCTAGAATAACCTTGGCAGCATACCAGCACATATTCTTGTCTGTGGAGATCAGTCTTGCTTGCTGTAGCTGAGTCCTCATGGTAACTCTGACTGCCAAATTGTCTCAGAGCTAGTAACTGGATATTATTACTCATTTCAATTCATTCTAGTTAAAGAGGATGCTTGGAGTTGGCAGTTCCTGAAACTTTGCTAAAGGCTGAGTAGGTGACCTTTCTCGTCCCCCTGCTCCCCTTTCCCAATTTAGCACTCACCAAAAGCCTATGGTGGATAACTTGAAAACTGGAACATGCATGAAAAAAACCCAATAGAGACAAAACCCCCAAAGTGCTGTTGAGGAAATGTCATTGTTGTGCTTTAGGTAGAAGAGGATGATTAATATGAACTTTGTGAGATTAGAAGGGGAGACAGAGGGGAAACTGCACAGCAGTATTTCAGTATTTGCATAGGAACTTCTACCTGGATAGCCTAACTTCTTTAAACTTATGAGGAAAAGGCATAATCAGGACAGTTCTTGAAGAAGACTAGTCTCCTGAGATCTAGGGGGGACTGGGGGGGAAGAGGTATAGACAACAGATAAAGTTATAGTTCAAAGACTTGCACATCAAAGAGTGACCTATCCCCCTGTGGCTCCCCCTGCTCTTATTTCACTCAAATTCTTCAAAGTAGGATTCAGTGGATAGATGACTTTTTTTTTTTAATCCTGGATAACCATGGAACAGCTCTGATTTACTCTATTGAATCCACATGTAGTTCAAGAACCTGTTACCCTAACAACACACAAAAGAAAACACTGCTGTATGCAGAAATTAATGTCCATAAATAAGTTCCAAATGTCCATCAGGAACAGCTTAGTGAGCCAAATATGTATTAGTTTAGTCCTACAAACTGCTAGAGACAGTTTTAGCCCAGTACAGTGTATAGGTAGAACTTCAAAGCTGACTCTGCTAGACATACATTCCCACCTTCATCATGGGCATTCACATGGTACCGTTATTATCAGCTGTAAAACTTAACAGTCTTTGGCACAGTTATCATTTGAACACTCCTATGATAAGGAATGTGCCAGTATACTCATGATATCATATAGCTGAGTTTATTGTCTGTATCACTAAAGAGCATAATCACATACATGTTACTAGCAGCCTCTGATGATGGGATGTCTGAATCTAAGATACTGAGTTTCAAATCTGTAGTCTAACTTTCTTCCTCACTCTTAAAGGTACTTAGCAATGTAAAGCCTGTCTGTGAAGGAATCCAGATACTGTAGGTGTCCTGACAATACTGAGTAGGTAGTAAGCTACACTCCATTTAATTTAAATCAGGATCTATAATTTATGCATTCATGTTCCTCTGCTGCCTCTATGATTAATCTGATTGTTTTCCTCAAAGGAAACTTACCTAAACAAGTTTCTTAGAGAATGAGGGTGAAGGAGGAGATAGGGCTTTCCCCTCTTGCTACCTTTTACCTGTCAGCTCACCAATTGCAGCCCAGAGATTGCTGCATCCTTACTCACTGTGAGGATTAGGGTTCAAATTTTCTTCTTGGTTACCGTTCTCCTGTGTGTCCTCTCCAACCACCAGGTTGGAGACCTTCTCCAAGTTCAGGACCTTGATTTAACTACTCACTTTATACAGACTAATCACATACAGTTGAGCTGGAAAAAGGGGGTGGGATACTCATCTGTTTTTGTCTAAACATCTCAGTATACTGAGCTGTATGTCTGCTCACGTGGGCTTTAGTATTCAAGGATATTTTCCCATTTTCAAGAGATGTGCTGTGCTCGCACGCTACCTGCTTTGTTTGGTTTCTTTTTAATACTAATCCTAGTAGTGGAAGATAAGCAACAGACTAGCCTACAAAAAAACCCAGTGAGGACAAAAATGAAAAGAAAAAAAAAAAGAAGCTAGAATAGGAAAAAAAGCTAGGTGATAAGAAACAGATCTGTAGCAAACATTTGCAGTGGAAACTGAGACAACACCAGCATGTAACAGAGAGATTCAGTGCAGCTGCCTATGAGAGGGCCAGGCCTTTATGCAGAAATCCAATGAAACTGCTGAAGAAACCTTATGGAAATTTTTTAATCAATTTACCACCTTTGGCATGAAATTTATACTTTTGACATACAAAAGTGTGTGTACATACATATATAAATGTATATATATAAATATTGGATTCCATAAATTGGTTTAAGATAATGTCTAGAAAACCTGCAAGTACAGATCTGCTGCTCTCTTTCTTATTAAAATTAATGTTATACTGATGGGTTTATTTGAAAACTGAACAAGAACCCTATGATATGGAAGGGATGCCATCCAGAGGGACCTTGACAGGCTGGAGAGGTGGGCACAAGCCAACCTCATGAGCTTCAACAAGACCAAGGGGCAGGGTCCTGCAGCTGGGTTGAGGCAATCCCAGGCACAAGTACAGGCTGGGCAGTGACTGGCTGGAGAGCAGCCCTGAGGAGAGAGACTTGGGGGTGCTGGTGGACAGAAGCTCAACATGAGCTCTCAATGTGCACTTGCAGCCAGAAGCAATCAGGTCCTGGGCTGCATCAAGAGAAGTGTGGCCAGCAGGTCAAGGGAGGCGATTCTCCCCCTCTACTCAGCCCTGGTGAGACCCCACCTGCAGTACTGCATCCAGTTCTAGAGCCCCTATTACAAGAGGGATCTGGAGGTGCTGGAGCGTGTCCAGAGAAGGGCCACGAGAATGATCAGAGGGCTGGAGCACCTCTCCTATGAGGATAGACTGAAGGAGTTGGGGCTGTTCAGTCTGGAGAAAAGAAGGCTCAGAGGTGACCTCATTGTGGCCTTCCAGTGTATCTGAAGGGGTCCTACAAGAAGCCTGGGGAGGGACTTCTCAGGCTATCAGGTAGTGATAGGACTAGGGGGAATGGAATGAAGCTGGAGGTGGGGAGATTCAGGCTAGACATGAGGAAGAAGTTCTTCCCCATGAGAGTGGTGAAGCCCTGGAATGGATTGTCCAGGGAGGTGGTTGAGGCCCCATCCCTGGAGGTGTTTAAGACCAGGCTGGATGAGGCTGTGGCCAGCCTGATGTAGTGTGGGGTGTCCCTGCCCATGGCAGGGGGGGTTGGAACTAGATGATCCTTGTGGTCCCTTCCAACCCTGACTGATTCTATGATTCTGTATCAACTGTTTTACAGAAAAGCACAGTAAACTTGCCACCTGAACATTATAACTTTGTGTTTCTAGAAACTCAGAAATCATTGACAAAAACCATGTGTTCATAACGGTCTGGTAAATCTAAGCACACAGCTTAAACAGAAGTGTCTAGAAAAATTACCAAAGCATGCAAGTGAAAACAAACATGAGGGGGAAATAATTACAAGGGATAACGAGACTTTGGCTGTAATCCCCTGCATCTATTGGTATTATCAGCTGAATCTTTGGATAGACCTGATCCAAAGTCTGCTAAATGATAATGAGGGCATTTCTTTTGATTTTAATAGGTTCTGAATCTAATCCTAAAACATTCTTGCTTGGTGATGCAAAGCACAGTATATGAACATGAGCCTTGTATGACAGAAAGTATCTCATTATTCTTTACTTCTAATGCCACAGAAATAGCTTCTTTTAGAAATAAAGACAGGTAAACAGATTTTTTCAGTGGTGCATTTCTTGGCTCCATGCACTTATATTTTGGCTTAGGTGTACCATGTTCAATGATTTCCAGGTGAAGTAATTAATTTCCTCTGCCTGACGTGTGAATAAAACTCTGGCAATGCAACTTTGACTTTCATTTTAGTTGCAGTCTGTTACTGATAATGAAAAATATTATTTCTTAGATTTTCTAATGTATCAGCTAGATAAATTGTTAACACATAAGAACTCTCCAGGCAGTAATGAATGACACAGTTTTCTGTGTTATCCCTGATAAAGTTTAGGATATGGAAAGCAGTTTAATCCTCTTTCTATACTCCCCCATCTGTGCTTTAGAGCTACCATAGTAAATTACTACATACTGAAGCTCTGCTTCAGAGGTAATTTCACATTTTCAAAGCCCAGATAATTTTACTCCACAGTGTGTTTTTTGTAATCTTTGTTTAAAAACAAATAAAAAATAAGAAATTAAGTGCTACAGGAAGCCAGGTCAAATAAAACTGTTGAATTTAAGAGATGCATGGTAGTTTTGAGTGAATTAGAGCTTTCATAAAGGTTGCCTGGAACCTAGAGTTAAGCCAAACTAATTGCTTTGTTTACAGAAAATCTGAAATGCAAAGTGTTAAGCTTTCCCTCAGTTGTGATCTTTTCTTAAGTATAAGACAGTTTATGCAGGAATAGTTTCTGACAAACATGGCTTGAGGCACTCTTTTTATGGTACCTTAAAGATGCTATTGCTTATGCCCTGTGTTTTTGATTCTGCTTTCATAATCCAGAACAAATTCACTTGGTACAGTTTTGCCATTAACCTGTTCAGTCACGGTTAGGGCTCATTTCTTTCTCTGTATGGGAAGCTCAAGTTTTGTGTTGGGTTTTTCCACATTTTATCAGGTGTGCATTTTGCTGTTGTCTAATCATTATGGATAAAGGGACTGATTTACCATCTGAGTAAATTGACTGACTCAGTTCAGAGGCTGAGCACAAGCAGCTGCTCCAAGACTGGAAGTGAATACAGAGAGAGAGGCTGATTCCATAAACTTCTCTATCTTGCGTTTTTCTTCATCCACATGAAAATCTACAGTCAATAACACTACAGAAATCCAAACAGTTCAGTGTCTTGCTCAGGTCACTATGTGGTGGTAGAACAGCTGGTTAATGTTAAACCTTCACAAAAGTGAGATTATACTTACAGGAAGCAGCAGATACTTTGAAGAATCTTCAGCCACAGTGCAGCATCCAAGACTGCCACAAATCATCAAAACATTCTGCCAAAGGGTTCCTCTGTGACCCTTGAATGTCTAAGCATTATTTTAACACCTGTCTTAAGTCTTGGGACTATACTGTAGAACATAGCCCATTCCACCTGAAGACCTAAATCCATCTGAACAAACATCTGTCACCTCACAATCAGATTATGGCAATTCAGCACTTTCTCTGAGACTTGACAATTGCTTCTAAATCTATCAATTGTCAAACCTGAGCAGAAACTTTTGAATTCAGGGTGGAGAAAAGGGGTCTGTTGTTGTTCTATGGGGGAAGGTAAACCAGGTCTGCAAATAATACCCTGATGACCTTGAAACAGAGCTGCTTCATGCTGTGTATACCAGCATAAAACTCCTCTGTTCATTTTCTTTTCTCTAGGTCCTCGTTGCCACACGCTGGCTGCTGGGATTGCTAAGTAGCAGGCTCTATCTTCACCACCCTATCCACACCACCTGCTCCTCCAGAGTGGGGTGGGTGGTGAGCAAAGAGCATCTCGGCATGCAAACCTGGATTTGGGCTCACTACTGGCAGAGGTGACACGTAGAGTTGAAGACAGTGTGGTAGGGATGGAAAAATAGCCACTGTGGGTATATCGCAGCTGCATATTGTTGGAAGAGTAACGAAGTGGCACAGCTACACTGCTACAAAGATGAAAGTTTCAGAAAGCTCTTGAAAAAACAGAAATACCTGAATGTAAGGCGTGCATGTGGCCTTAAGTTTGTCCTTCTGGGTACGTAGTGTGATGTTATCAATATTGACAGTAATCCAAGGGATCATGCAGGAGAAGCAGGGAGAGGATCTAAACCCTGCCTCCAGGAGGGAAGAAAAGCTCACTTCAAAGCTGATGCCGCAAGAGACAAGAGAATGACTTACCTGGAGCCCGAGAAGGTCATAGAACAAGGGGAACAGCTGGCAACAGCCTGCTTCCCCCTGCTTTCCCTTGCTTCCCCTCTCCTCATGCCTCTCCCCATGTCCTGCCAGGGAATTCAGGTGGCAGCCTGGCTTTGCCTCCTGTGCAGTCCCGCTGACCAGAAACAGCATTCATCTGCCTGTACTCCTCCAGGGACTTTGAAGAACAGGAGGGGGAATCAGAAAAAGGTGGAGGAGGACCTGGCTACTCTTCTGCAGTTTAATCTGAACATCATTTCATAAAATAAAACAACAGATACTTCTCAAGGGCATGACACTTTGTAGAGGCCTCCTTGAAGTAGGGTAACTGCTAGAGCCTTCCAGCTAGGGTTGACAGATTTTCTGATAACAGAAAATGAAGCAGTCTGAAAATGTTCTTTCAGCCACCCCTGCAATTGGTTGCAGGTAGATCATAGCATGTTTCATAATGCCAAAGACAGCTGTCCTGACATCATTAGTCCTTTATTTCAGACACTTATAGATGAAGGTGAGCTAGTTAGTTATGAATATTTTAAGTGCTGTTAGGACAAAGAAAGCATTTAAGCAGATTGATCTGAATACTGTTAATGACCTGATCCAAAGATAATTCATGATTTCCAGTCTTGGTTCAGTTTACTTTTTGGAGCTATGATAATACTTGATTAGGCATTGCTTGTTGTACTGCTGTATGTCAAAATGGTTTAGAACCATACAAGCAGAAAGCAAACAGGTTTTATAACTGGTTGGTAATTAATATACTTCATATAGTAGAAATTAAGTTTAAGACTTGGTTATAAATATAGAGAAAAACATAGATGTAACTGTGGTTTTCTCAATGAAAATAGAATAGACTAGACTAGACTAGACTAGACTAGAATAGAATAGAATAGAATAGAATAGAATTAACCAGATTGGAAAAAATGTCTGAGATCATAGAGTCCAACCTATCACCCAACAGCATCTAATCAACTAAACCATGGCAGCAAGTGCCTCATCCAGTCTCTTCCTAAACACCTCCAGTGATGGTGACCCCACCACCTCCCTGGGCAGCACATCCCAATGGCCAATCACTCTTTCTATGAAGAACTTCTTCCTAACATCCAGCCTAAACTTTCCATGGTGCAGTTTGAGACTGTGTCCTCTTGTTCTGGTGCTGGCTGCCTGGGAGAAGAGACCAACCCCCTCCTGGCTACAGCCTCCCTTCAGGGAATTGAAAACAGCAAAAAGGTCTCCCCTGAGCCTCCTCTTCTCCAGGCTAAGCAACCCCAGCTCCCTCAGCCTCTCCTCATAGGGCTTGTGCTCCAAACCCCTCACCAGCTTTGTTGCTCCTCTCTGGACATGTTAATATTAGTTAGTCTTTCACTGAATTTGTGTCTTACTCTGGAAATTTTTGTAAACAAGGTAACTGAGATATTTTTGGACTGAGAATTCATATAAACTGCTTATGAAGTACTGGTGGGATTTCTGAGACATGCAGAGTTACTGCTTAAATAGCTGTAGGACTCTGCAAACATCATCTCACAGGAGAGATGTCAACAAGGGTTAAATGCTCAAACCACTACAGATACAAATAAAATACTAAATATATCCAAAATGTTCAAAGTATATTGTGGAGCAACAAGCCAATGGTTGGAACACAGTTAAATTGCACAAGTTAAGCATAAAAGCATCAGGGGGGTTCAGTCACAAGGAGGAACTTTTTTATACAAGACATTTTTGTCTCTTTGAGGTCTCTTCCAACCTTGGTGATTCTGTGATTGTGATTTTCATGAAGCCACAGAAATACTGATTGGATGTAGGTGCCTTCCTAATAGTAATGAATATTAATAATAGAGTGATTAACATATATATCACTTTGTCTACCATGTAAGTGTACCATATTTCCTATTAAATTTTAAACAACATTCATGGAACTGTCTAAAAGGAATAGCTGCATTCAATAAACATCAAATATTTACCTGGCCTACCATTATCTCCCAGGCAACCAGTACCAGAACAAGAGGAGACAGTCTCAAGCTGTGCCAGGGGAAGTTTAGGCTTGAGGTGAGGAGTAAGTTCTTCACAGAGAGAGCTGTTGGCCATTGGAATGTGCTGCCCAGGGAGGTGGTGGAGTCACCGTCCCTGGAGGCGTTCAAAAAGGGATTGGACGTGGCACTTGAAGCCATGGTTTAGTAGTCATGAGGTGTTGGGTGACAGGTTGGACTTGATGATCTCTGAGGTCTTTTCCAACCTTACTGATTCTATGATTCTATGATCTGACAATCAACACCTTTTTATTGGAGCTTAGGATGCAGGCAAGCAGAGCCTCATGATAAAACCAGCATGTATCACATGAACTGCTGGGAGAATGCCTTGCAAGAGAGCAAAATGACAGGTAAGAGAGTGTTGATAAAACTGTGAAAAGAATTTTTGCTCTTTTTCTAAAGCAAAATTTGTATTTCCTCTCAAAACATTTTCAAGGAGCTACTTATTCTTTAATCTGATCATAATTTGTTATTATCAGGGGCATTAGTCTTTTTTCCTCCCACTGACAAGGACAAAAGAAAAGAAAAAGCAGCCAAATGACACAGATGCCACTTGTTCTCACGGGTGTATCCAACTGTGCCAAACCAGTATTACCCATAAAAGAGAGTAAGCAGCATTTGAAAATACTGGTGTAAGCAGCCAGATACAGATTGCATTCAGCTTGATAAAGAGCAAAACCAACAAGGCAGGAGAAGGTTGGGTTGCTACAGGAAGCAGGAGCAAAAGTGTACAAGAGAGCTTCATTTGTTCCTTTGCCTTAAGTTTACTTGCAGAAACAAGACTCAGTCTGGTTTTTGCAGCTTTGTAGAGATGTCAAGGCTGTTGAAAGCACCATCCATCATTTCGCCAAAGGGGGGAGGGATTTGACCCTATTCACTCACACACTGGCCTACAGATCTGACTGCATATGAGCACTGTATATGTAAATGCACTCTACTAGGCAGGCTCTGTCAGACGCTACCAGAGGGCTTTCAGGAGAACTGTGTAATGTTCTCTGAGTGACTCCCTCTCTTTTTCAGACATGAGGTGTCAAATGGGTAGCCAGCTCAGACAGGCTCAAGAACCCTTGAACACCTTCCTGTTGGTTGATACTGTGCTTTCCACACAGTATGTGTAGCCACTTTATAGGCTGAGTTACATCGTTGTGGTTAATCGGTGATGGCCCTTAATTAAACTTCTGCTGAGCAAATTTAGTTAATCGTTCAAAACACATTTGTGAGATTCTGCAAAACGAGTAGCTTACCCTCCACCTTTGTGAAATTGCTGTTAATCATTCACTAATGTCTGCATCATCCTATTTAAAACCTTCCCCCTGTGGTTTTAGAGTTCTTTCTGCTCGCTAATCCACCACAAGGGAGTGATATGTAAACAAGCAAATACATTTTTACAGGCTTTTCCTGCTTGTGGTGGGTAGGTTCTATCAAGCCACATTTATAGCCTCGCTGAGAATTATTTATAATTCATTCGTCTCACATTCAATTGAATTAATTTAAAGGTATAATTCAATTTAACAAACATGTAGCTCAGGGTACTGAGCAGTAAGACACACTGCAGCTGTTTCAGGCACGCTGCACCTCACCCTATCTTTCTGTTTTCAGCCAGCTGCCTGGCTCAGTGATATTCTTATATATATCAAACCAACTGCCACACCAGAACGGTGGACCATAAGACAATAGTGGCTTTTAAACCTCCAAGCTGTGTAGCTATCACTTAGCTGTTCTAAATTTGTCTAAATTCTGGTTCCCCAAGTAGAGTATGTCCTTTACTGAACAGCTCTCTATTATAAAGTCCTGCCAGTATTGCACTCTTGCTCTTAACTCTGCTAAAGTCCACTATAGGCAACCTTTCCCTGTAATTTATGCCTCATTATAAAAATAAATTTCTTGGTTGTCAAAACCAAATTGACTGCAGCAGGCTGAAGGAACTAACTCCCTTTTGATGTGGGGCATACTGTGCCACCACACCAGTTTGCAGGTCTAACTTCAAATGTGGTGGAAAGATATTCTATAAATGCAGAGTTCTTTTTAGAAAGGAAAATGAAAAACAGATTATCAGGTTGAGTGAAGAAAGTGCAAACTGTCTCTCTCCTAACCTAAACCTAACTACCAGAATGAGCTGAGGCTTGGCCCACACTCAGAAGCCATCACCCAGATAACAAACCTGTCAGGAGAGCAACTGTTCTGCAGGATACTGCTCCTCTTGCCAGCCCTTTTGCAGTCTTACTGCAGCTAGAGATCTAGCCATCATCCCTCTCCTAACACTAAACCTAATCTTCACTGTACTTCTAGCCATAAACTTAAGATATGTTGTGCTCTGAGCCATAGCCATAGACCTTGGAGATCTTTAAGTCCAACCTATCATCCAACAGTATCTAATCAACTAAACCATGGCACCAAGTGCCATGTCCAATCCCTTTTTGAACAGCTCCAGTGATGGTGACTCCACCACCTCCCTGGGCAGCACATTCCAAAGGCAAATCACTCTTTCTGTGAAGAATTTCTTCCTAACAACCAGCCTAAACCTCCCTTGGTGCAGCTTGAGACTGTGTCCTCTTGTTCTGGTGCTGGTTGCCTGGGAGAAGAGACCAACCCCCTCCTGGCTACAACCTCCCCTTCAGGTAGTTCTAGACAGCAATAAGGTCTCCCCTGAGTCTCCTTTTCTTCAGGATAAACAATGCCAGCTCCCTCAGCCTCTCCTCATAGGGCTGTGCTCCAGACCCCTCCCCAGCTTTGTTGCCCTTCTCTGGACACCTTCAAGCATCTGAACTGGACACAGGACTCAAGGTGTGGCCTAAGCAGTGCTGAGTACAGGGGTAGAATAACCTCCCTGCTCCTGCTGGCCACGCTATTCCTGATGCAGGCCATGATGCCATTGGCCTTTTTGGCCACCTGGGCACACTGCTGGCTCATGTTCAGCCAACTATTGACCAGTACCCCCAGGTCCCTTTCTGCCTGGCCGCTCTCCAGCCACTCTGACCCCAGCCTGTAGCGCTGCATGGGGTTGGTGTGGCCAATGTGTAGAACCTTGCACTTGGATGTGTTCAATCTCCTGCCCTTGGACTGTGCCCATCTGTCCAGCCTGTCAAGGTACCTCTTCAGAGCTCTTCTACCCTCTAACAGATCAACACCTGCCCCCAGCTTGGTGTCGTCCGCAAATGGACTAAATCCCCTCATCCAGATCATCAATCAAGCCCAGCACTGATCCCTGGGGATCACCACTAGTGACTGGCCTCCAGCTGGATGTGGCACCATTCACCACCACTCTCTGGGCACGGCCCTCCAGCCAGGTCCTAACCCAACACAGAGTGCTGCTGTCCAAGCCACGGGCTGACAACTTGGGCACGAGTTTGTTGTGAGGGATGGTATCAAAGGCCATAGAGGAGACCTGATATATGATTCTTGAGTTGATTCACCCCATCAAGCTTTATAGGCAACCATCCTGCTAGCACAGAGTCTGACTTCAGTAAAACCTGGAATTAGCAAATCTTCCAGGATTTGGACCAAAATGGGTTATCAGTGATCCACAACCCAGTGGCATCATATCTGAAGAATGTCATGTCCTTACCATGGCATGCTTTTTGAACCCTTTCCAACCTCAGATATTTCCTTTCTCCTCTAATACCTCCTTGCTTTTGCATCAATTACAGCCTGACCTAAAGCCACACTGGCAGTGAATGTGATATATAGTAGAATCCATTTAAATGAATTTCTGATGAAAGAATAAAACTGTTAAAAGAATAAATTTACTGCACAGATTTATACAAATCCTGTATGTGCACTGAAATCCTCTTAAAGGAAAAACTGATGGAAGATTAAAATGTTAAATGAATTAGAGCTCAGCATCCTGGTGAAATATAATGATTATTTGACCTATTAAATTAATAGCTCCACTGACTATATAATGGTAAGTATTCAAATATATGTCAGCTTTAAATATGTAGTGAAAAAAGTAAAGCAAACAGTGATCAATGGGAATATCTATTACTACAATAAACTTACAGAACAGCAGTGAAATGTTCTTGAAAGGTCTTTGTTCACCCAGGCATGAAGCTAGCAAGTCCTCCACTTGTGTTGAGAATGACAGAATTTTAATGATTATTTAAAATTGTTAACTGCATAGAAAAATGCTTTTTTTTTGGTATTGCTTAATTTCAACCTATGAAGAAGCCTGAGAAAATCTTTCTCCTGCTGTCTTCTCTTGAGGTAAATTTGCAGGGATTGTTTTCTGAATTATATTGACCAACATCTCTCATTAGAGCTGCCTGTAACCCACTTTGTGGAAAGTAACTTTATTAACTGTGCCAACATTGTCATCGTTACTGCAACATACAAAACATACTTTTTGTGAGCACTGTTTCAGCTTTTGCAATTCTAAGGTGAAGAACATAGCATACAGGCATATTTCTGGTAAGTATTACATCCATATACTTTCATGCTAAAAGAAAAATGAACCATTTTGCCTTTTGCCATGGAAAAGCACTCTTTTGGTAGCACTAAAATCCTGTCAAGTGATCTCATTTTGGGTAAAAAAAATGCTTTATCTGTCTGTCTTGGGCTTGGTCTGTTCTTCAAATAACTGGTTTCAGGTTTAAATCCCAGATTAAACCACCTAAAACATGCACTCCAAATCCCCTGGCAATGAGTTGAAAATTATTTCATACATCAGCTTCCTACCTGAGGAAAGCTGAGTTCACATTCAGTTTAGGTCATAGGTGAAATGAGTTTGTCAGTCGCAATCTAATCTGCAATGAATTTATATCTTGATCACAAAATTACTGTACTACCTAATTAAATATTGCCTGAAGGGACTCTTCATTAGAGATGGAGACCCAACAATGGATGTTAGAGATTGAAGCACACTTTCAGTGTATGAACTCGACAATCCCTAGATAGTCCTGTCTCAGTAGTAAGGTGCTAAGCATGGAAATAGTATTCTTCCTTCTGTCCATTCTTCACATGTGCACCACTTCCTCTAATACATGGCCTTACAGATTTCCAAAACCTTATGCCAAAAAGTACTACAAAGCCCAAGTCACAGCCTTCTCTGCAGAAAATGCTTTGTAGATGTTCAAGTGATTTTCAAATGAAAATCACATGACTGTGATTATTCTTTTGCCATTTACCTCAGAGCCTATATTTTTGAAGGCTGTATGGATAAGGCAAAGACTTTATTAGAGAGGTCTGGCTGGAAGTGGAGCATGTTGAACAGGGAAGTCATTGTGCCCCTGTACTCAGCACTGGTTAGGCCACACCTTGAGCCCTGTGTCCACTTCTGGGCCCCTCAATTTCAGACGGACACTGAGACTCTTGAACGTGTCCAGAGAAGGACAACGAGGCCTCGAGCACAGCCCTACGAGGAGAGGCTGAGGGAGCTGGGGTTGTTTAGCCTGGAGAAGAGGAGGCTCAGGGGAGACCTTATTGCTCTCTACAATTACCTGAAGGGAGGTTGTGGACAGGAAGGGGCTGGTCTCTTCTCCCAGGCAACCAGCACCAGAACAAGAGGACACAGTCTCAAGCTGCACCAGGGGAAGTTTAGGCTAGAGGTGAGGAGAAAGTTCTTCACAGAGAGAGCTGTTGGCCATTGGAATGTGCTGCCCAGGGAGGTGGTGGAGTCATCATCCCTGGAGGTGTTCAAGAGGGGCACTTGAATGTGGCACTTGAAGCCGTGGTGTAGTAGTCATGAGGTGTTGGGTGACAGGTTGGACTGGATGATCTTTGAGGTCTTTTCCAACCTTTTTGATTCTATGATGAAACCTACAGCTGCCCTGTACAGAGGGAACAAAGAGTATATGTGAACTGCAGAACAACAGAAGAATGCAAATGTAAGGGCACAAATGCCCTCAATTCTTACACAAGAAGATTACTTCTGCCTGTACCCCTCCTGAAAGCAAATACAGATGGGCATGAGAGGCCAGAAGGGATAAATAAGTCCCCTAGGTAAGGCTGACTTCAAGTCCTTTGAGTTTCCCTGTGATTCTCCCATGAGCTTCAGAAAAAGTTGAGGAATGGAAAATTTGGCTGCCTGCGTGGCAAAATGCAAGGAAAATATATCTTGGGCGATGCAATAGCAGAAAACTTTCAAGGCAGGATTTCCCTTTGAATTTCCCTTGTTACCCTCAAGTTGCACCAGACGATGTTTAGACTGGGTATTAGAACAAAACTCTTCACCAAGAGGGTTGTAAAACACTGGAACAGGCTGCCCAGGGAAGTGGCTGGTTCACTACCCCTGCAGTTACTGAAAAGATTTGTAGGTGTGGCACTGAGGGACACAGTTTGGTGGTGGACTTGGAAGTGTTAAGTTTATGGTTGCACTCCATGATCTTAAAGGTCTTTTCCAACCTAAATTGTTCTGTGATTCTATGACTACAAAGATATTGGGTCAGGGTTTTGCAAATTAGAAGTTAATGAAGAGATGATCACATTTGAACTTTGACACTCTGTGAGTGGGAAATGCAAATTAATTGAGGGCTGGGAAGTAAACAGCTTTGGTTGACAAGATGTTAGAGACACCAACAACTGAAAAGAACAGGACATGGTTACATAAGAAACAGGACATGGTTACATAAGAAACAGGACATATTCAACACCAGTTACAAGCCAGCAAGGCTCAGGTGAGAAGCTGAGTAAGAAATCCAGTTACAGAACCCCGTTTGGTACCAGTGGACCAGGCAGAAAGAATCATCTTTTCATAATAATGTAATGACAAGTTAGATGAATTGTGGAGCACATTCCAAGAAACCCTTCAAAGCAAGGATGGAGAGAATGCTGCACATACATGCAAGGCTTTATGAGACAGCAGAAAAAATTGCTGGCAACATGTGCACAGAAGCCAAGAGTAACAGTGTGGAAAGTTTCACAAGGGGATGCAAGGTGGGGAAAATGTGACTGAAGATGTAGGCATCGGGTTCAGCTGATCTGGAACTATTTAGTTACTAAGACTGTAGAGTGGAAATAGAAGATAGATTCTGTTGTAGTCAAAGACAGGTGTGGAGAAGCAACTTCCACTGAAACACTGCAGTGTATATACACAACTGTAGGAAGCTGAATGCTGAAAGTGATTCTGAGCTGCAGCTTAGTAGGGCAGATCATGCAATTAAAGAACACTTTGCAGGAAATAATGGTAAAAGAGAAGGGAAAGAAAACAGTGAATCAATGCATAAGTTAAATGACAAACCAGACCACTCTCTAAATAACTAACCAACCAATCAAAAAAGTCAACAAATTCTGCCCAATTAGAATACAACTGAGAGTGGATAAGAAGTTATCTGCCATGACCTACAAGAGTTGATGTGGGAAAAGATCAAGAAAAAAGGCCTGTGGGAGACACTGACCCCCACAGTATCTTGAAAATAAATACTTTCTTTCCATGTGTTCTCCAGGGTGGAGAAAATTTAACACTTTAGATCAGTTCTATTGATGTGGATCAGGAATTTGTAATGATTAAATTGCTTGTGTGAGGTGACACAGAAATCAGAGACAAACCACTTGCCCAAAGACCCCCGAATTCCAGGTCAGAGAGTTCACGAGCTATTTACCATCTGTTGGCTGGTATGGACAGAAGGCTGATATCTCCCTACTCTCTTCAGAGCCTCTCTTTTCCCAGTATAGGTTCACTAATGGAAAGGTATCTTGATTCAGGTGCTACTCAAGATAAACAGCAGATCATGGCTCCTAATATTTTGCCTTTCTCAGTTTTCTGAATTCACAATGAACTCTGAAGTGGTAGGAACAAAGGAACACGCAGAAATGGCTCCGCTTTTTATCAGCTGCTAGGTGGGGAGAAAGGAAAGCAAACTATGCCCCATCTCATCATAGAGTGTAATGCTTCCCATAGTACAGAGAACAAAGGTAAAAATTCACTGCTCTTGAAGTATCTACCTATGCTGACAGCTAATTTAGGCCCAATACACACGCTATACAGAGAGAATAAATTCTTATGACACATCAAGTCTGGAGTCCAGGACAGCCTGGTAGTGATACTGAAGCAATATGCTGTTTGCATACTGATTTCTGTGGTGCTGCTCTTTGTGGGTTGGTTTCTTTTAAAAAAACATATTCAGGCAGCTTCACTGGGAGCATAGGAATCGTATCCAAAGGCATGAGGAAATCCAGCCAGAGTGACTAGTTTGCTAACAGATCATTTTATGGCTGGGGAGAGATGTCTTTCAGGGGCTTGGGGATTCTTTTGTAAAATAAAAGGTAGGGGTGCATTTCTTGTTTTCCTTCCAAATTATGAGATTTAAAATATCTCCTTGTCTATTTCTATAGATGCTGTGTAATCTGGAGTCCCCTCAAGTATAACTTTGACCCACTGATGGCTCACTGCACATTTAGAAGCAACATCCTTCGCTAGGCTTCTTATGGCTTTTTTAATTATTATTATTTGAAGGCTCTTTGAGACTTTTGATCTGCTTCTTAGCAAAGTAGTTGTGCTCAGAATTTTGGGATTGTCTTGAAATAGATGTGATCTTCCATACACTTCATCTGCAGAGCTCCTCCTCACGACACCTACAGCATTATAAACAAATAAAAGAACTTCACCTCAGTGCATCTCCTCAGTGGTTCTGCACGACATTTACTTTGCCTCTTGAATTTCTTCAACACACTGTCAAACTGACTATGCTTTCTGCTTATCTGAGATCACTTTCTCTCCACTGAAATGCAGTTCATTACATTCTTCAATGGAATTCTAAATCTGTTCTCTAATAGATTTCTAATCCTTAGCAAGCCCATGCATTATGAGGCAACCACTGTGCTTGCCATATGGTTAACCTGATTTTCGGTGACCCTGCCACACAATTTTCATTAAGAGCCTGTGATTAGGAAAATACTACACCAAGAAGAATGTGATTCCCCTCTCTGGCTTTCCCTTCTTATTCTGAGATTCTGATTATTACACACCCTCCATTCTCAATGAAGAACTGATTTTGTTTCCCCCTCAGAAATCTTCTATTCTTTTACATATTCAAAAGCATCATAGGACCTTACTTCTCAACTCTGAGGAATGGGTGCACTATTCCTTGGAATTTTGTAGAAGAATTAATAGGTAATAGTTTTTTGATCCATTCCAACAGATTACTATAGTGCAAAGCATGTCTCCATACTAGCACACTATTAAAACAAAAATGTTGTGTATTAGTTTCATCCTATATAGACTAGACTAGGATAGGATGGAATGGAATGGAATGGAATGGAATGGAATGGAATGGAATGGAATGGAATGGAATGGAATGGAATGGAATAGAATAGAATAGAATAGAATAGAATAGAATAGAATAGAATAGAATAACCAGGTTGGTTAGAGATCATCAAGTCCAACCTATCACCCAGCACCATCTAATCAACTAAACCATGGCACCAAGCACCCCATCCAGTCTCTGCCTAAACACCTCCAGTGATGGTGACTCCACCACCTCCCTGGGCAGCACATTCCAATGGCCAATCTCTCTTTCTATGAAGAACTTCCTAACAACCAGCCTCTCCTCACAGGGCTTGTGTTCCAAACCCCTCCCCAGCTTTGTTGCCCTTCTCTGGACACCTTCCAGCAACTCAACATCTTTCCTAAACTGGGGGGCCCAGAACTGGACACGGGACTCAAGGTGTGGCCTAACCAGTGCTGATATGAACACAGTAGTGAATCTGAACAATTTGTCTGCTTAATATTCAAACAAAATTACGTATATAAAAATACAAATGAAGGGTGTGTACACTGACTGCATTTAGCAAGGGTTTTAATATCTTTGGATGGAAGATATGATATAAATATTTGTGCTATATTCTCGCCATTGATTTATTATGCTGTGGAGTTTTTGTTGAAATAATCATTTTACCATTCATGTTAGAGATAGGTCCAAAAGCTAGGCTTATACCAGGCATCTCAAGGATTAGTCTTGCTGAAAAAAAGATTTAGAAAGTGATTATTAAGTACTAAGGAACATATTGTTCTAGTCATAATTAAAACATACAGAACTTGTTATTTTCAGATAGTATTCCATTACCATGAGAGAATTACTCCCCCTTATCTTGCATACACACTGCAGTCAGGATTAACAACCTCAGAGTGGGGCTGAATCATAGTATCATGGAATAGTCTGGACCAGAAGGTGAGGAGAAAGTTCTTCACTGAGAGTCATTAGACATTGGAGTGCGCTGCCCAGGGAGGTGGTGGAGTCACCATCCCTGGAGGTGTTCAAGAGGGGATTGGACGTGGCACTTGGTGCCATGGTTTAGTCATGAGGTCTGTGGTGACAGGTTGGACTTGATGATCTTTGAGGTCTCTTCCAACCTTGGTGATTCTGTGATTCAGTGACACAGCCCAACCTCCCTGAAGTCAGCAGGGACATCCTCAACTAGAGCAGGTTTCCCAGTGGCAAGAATCAGTCATGAGGAGTTTATAGGCAACTGAGAAAAGGCATAACAAATTCCAAAGCAATGATACAAACATGATGCTTCAGTGCTTGAATAAACTTTTCTCTCCTCCCTTTTTCATCATCAGCCATTCATTTCAGTATTGTGTATGTCATCATTACTTCTTCAGACAGCCCATTATATAAATTATAATACTCTTTTTCTATAACCAGTACATAGAATAGCTCAGGTTTAGAATAGCTCATTAATCTTGACTTGTTAAAGGTTTGTTTTTTAAAACACACTTGAGGGTTGCATCATTTGTGTTCTATCATTCCAATCTGTGACAGTGAAAGCTCTAAGTATTCAAATAAATGTGCAATAAATTTTACATTTATATGTTTGACCAATAACTTCACAGTGTAAAAATATCTGGGTCATCACTTTCTAGAGACACAAACTTCTATGTTCCTACTCCTGGTCATTAGGACACATTCCAGTGCCTATTTATATGGTGCTTTCCTGACCAAATGCCAGGTCCTGCACTTGAGTCACAACAACCCCAAGCAATGCTACAGGCTTGGGGAAGTGTGGCTGGAGAGCAGTCTGGCAGAAAGGGACCTATGGGCTCTAATCAACAGCTACTGAATATGAGCAAGCAGTGTGTCCAGGTGATCAAGAAAGCCAAAGGCATCCTGGCTTGTATTAGAAATGCTGTGGTCCAGTAGGAGCAGGGAAGTGATTGCCGCCTTGAACTCAGCTCTGGTGAGCCCACACCTCGAGTCTTTGTCCAGTTTTGGGCACCTCAATGCAAGAGAGATGTGGAGGTGTTGGAGCAAGTGCAGTGGATGGCCACAAAGCTGGTGAAGGGCCTGGAGAATAAATCTTATGAAGAGCAACTGAAGGAGCTGGGGGTGGTTAATTTGAAACAAAGAGGAGGTTGAGGGGAGATCTCATTGCCCTCTACAACTACCTGAAAGGACACTGTGGAGACACTGCTGCTGGTCTCTTCTCACAGGTAATTAGTGATAGAACAAGAGGGAATGGCCTCAAACTATGACTGGGTAGGTTTAGACTGGACATTAGGAAAAAAAATTTCCCAGCAAGAGTGGTCAGGCATTGCAGTGTGCTGCCCAGGGAGGTGGTTGAGTCACAAACCCTGGATGTGTTTAAAGGTGATATAAACGTGGTGCTTGGGAATATGAGTTAGGGGTGAACCTTCTAGAGTAGGGTTGTCCTTTGGGCTTGGTGATCCTGAGGGTCTTTTCCAAACTGAATGTTTCTGTGATTCTGTGTAACTATCTAGGTAGCACAAGACTATAAAAGTCATAATGAGACAGCAGTTTCCAAGTGGGAGTAGGGCTGAAAAGCTTACACTACAATCTTTAGATGCTTTTAAGCTGCCCTCTTTTGGCTTAAATAACCACCAGTGTTTTTATTATACCCTCTTGATTTAGCTATTTTTGTTGAAGGGCAGGCTCTGACATGCTATGACCAGCGGCTTCAGAGCTGGAGACAAGCTACGGACAGGCTTTCTGAAGATGCTCCCAATCTGGGAGCATGTACCAACCACACATCAGTAGCTCGGTTTACCTGTGACTTCAGTGGGTGAAAACTAGCCTCAGACCATTTGAAGTGGCTCAGTTTCATATATTAAAGTGAGACTGAAAACTAGCAATGACACAATTCTTTCTGTGCCTTTGAATTGACTATTGATCTTAGTAAATAGCACTGACTCTAGTGAAGGATGTTCTGACACTAAAGGCTGGTTATTGAGAACCAAGTCTCTTAGAGAGCCAAAAACATTCTTATGTCCTTCCTTGCTTCATTAACACTTCAGTGAACCCAACTAGAACAAGGGCTTCCAAAGCTGTCTTGGAAAAAATGTTTTTCCTTTCAGGACCTGACATTTCCCAGCTGGAACTATATCTCTTTCTATGAAAATAAAAAAGCAGTTTCATCTCATGGCTGTTAAATCCTAATTCTGTGATGTGCATCATTAATGCTGGTGACTTAATCCCTGGGAAGTCAACGTGAGAGACAAAAAGAAGACAATTCACAGACCCTAAAAGACCCACACATTCATTCAAAGTCTTCCACTAGGCTCCTGGCAGATGAGTTATTTGCTGGGGGCAAAAAATAAAAGACAAATAATTTAAAGGAACAATTGAGAATATTGTGACCTCTTCCACAGGCAGTTCATGAAGAAATGGACAGAAACTAAACATTCATAATGTACATTTTCCATTAGGAGTTCCCATCCAGCTCTCTTTTCTGTCCATCCACAGACAGTGAGGAACATGCCATGACTACAACTACAGGTTTTTCACTTAATATTTTTATCTCCTACGTTCTCCAGAAACATCAGGTTTGCAGCCAGTGCAAATTGGTGTCTCTCACTGACTTCAGCTGAATTATGTGATTTACACCAGCCAAGCACCTATCTCTGCTTCACTCTTTTTTTTTTCTTCCTCTACTTTCCTGAAGAATTTGTTAACACACATACATAATCCCACTGAGTTATTCACCAGAGTAAGCAAAGTTTGCATGACTAGGGTCTTTGCATCGGAATACCTACGTGACTTTAGTCACAGGTGTTGTTTTTAATTATTTCTTGTTTCAAAAAAGTACATGGGAAAGGAGATGCATGCTGACTGCACAAGAGTATTCTAAAGAGCCATAACCACCTCTTTATCCTTCCATTTACTACTTTGGCTCTACAGCCATCCCTCCTGATTGATGGCAGCTGTGTGTATGAAAGCAATTAGATTCACCCAGAACCTAGAAGAAGGAGGATCCTGTGAGTCTTACATATTTATTTCAAGTTCTTGAGCTCTGTACATATCTCAATATACCCAAGCTGTGGTACACTCAGGAAATCACAACTTCACTATCCCTATCACTTGACAGCTGATAAAGACATGTAAGTCAATACAATACAATACAATACAATACACCAGGTTGGAAGAGACCTTCAAGATCATCGCATCCAACCTATCAACCAATCCAACCCACCTAAATACAATACAATACAATACAATACAATACAATACAATACAACCCACCTAAACAACTGAAAAACTAAACCGTGGCACCAAGCACCCCATCAAGCCTCTTCTTGAACACCTCCAATGAAGGTGACTCCACCACCTCCACGGGCAGCCGATTCCAGTGGGCAATCACTCTCTCGGTATAGAACTTCTTCCTAAGATCCAGTCTAAACCTGCCCTGGCGCAGCCTGAGACTGTGTCCTCTTGTTCTGGTACTGGCTGCCTGGGAGAAGAGACCAACCTCTACCTGGCTACAACCTCCCTTCAGGTAGTTGTAGAGAGCAATCACAGAACATCAGTCCTCCTTGTAGGACTTTCATTTACTTCCCAAGGAGCATGTCATACACAGAATTCATAAAATGGGTGCTCCTTCCCATCACACCTGCCACCAGCATATCTCTCAGACCCATAGCACCATTGTCACCTGACCCCTGAAGTGCACCCAGCAGCTTGGGTTCAAAACTACAGAATGTTTCCAGCTGCAGTCAGCTGAGCTCAAGATGTATTTCAGCTCCAATATTTTATGTCTTCCTCCTCATTTAAGATGCATAAAACTTCCTAATAAACATCAGTATGAGTGATGGGACTTCTATCTAAATCTCTCTAGAGAATTGCTCATCACTTGGGAGTCTCTAAAAACAGCCTGTTCTATGAACCTGTAGGAACAAAGAAGTCACAGGTTCCAGTGGACTAGATCTTCATAAATGGTGAGTCCAGAAAGTCATTACACTAAGAAAAGTCTACTCTTAGTTCACATATTTGCCCATGGTCATTAAGCTAGCCACATGTTGAGCCCCTCCATTAAGATGTTCACATAACAGCTAGAAAGACACTAAAATACCAAAAGATGGTGAGCTCACTACCCATAGATCCTGCAGGAGTATACTGAAACTTACTTCTGAAAGCACTGCCTTGGTTTCTTTCCCTCCAGCATTACCATTGGAGATACTGTTCAGTGAAGAGGATCACTGGATTAACAAGTTATAAAACCAGGGGCTGCTTGGGGAAATTGCAATACAAAGCTGAGCTCCAGACCCTGAGTTGCAAGTGAAGACTCTTCATTGAGCTAGGGTAGTTTTAGGATCTCTTGAAAGTATGGAGATTTTTCTTCTTCTTCTTCTGATTCTTATCTCAGTGTATCTTAGAGCTATTTTCAGCTGGTTTATCCAAAACCTCCAAGGACCATTATGACAGTTAGAGATTACCAATAAATAAAGGTTTCTGGTATGTCCCCTTTGCAATACTTGCTGCAGGGTTGCAGGATGAAAATTAAGGACACTATCTCCTTAAAGCTCTCCCACATGTTCAGACAATCATTTTTGTTGGGTTTTTTTTCTTCTCCAGACTCCTTTATTGTTCTGTCTCATTCCTCCTGGCTCCTTCCACTGGCCTCACCCCTGGTTTGTTCTATAATTGGCATCCTTCCCATCATATCCTGCCCTCAGCAGTTCCATCTCTCACCGAAAGCCCTCGCCAGGTATGCTTCAGGCCGCTGTCAGCTTTCCTCACACTCAAGGCTCATCTTTCTCCATGCTCCAAGTCTTCCCCACACCCCATCAAGTCTCAGGAGCTGCTATAAATTTTCACATGTATTTTCTTTCTTCATAAGCTTCTTCAACACATGAGCTATAGTTTCTTTCACTCTATCCATAAATATTTTCAATAACCTCTAACTCCTCTTCCCAAACTGTTTGTACCCAGCAGGTGCTCTCTTCACCCACCTAGATCTAGTTCTCTTTTGAACTGTTCCTTATCTGTTTCCTTCTACAGTGATCTTTGAAATTATAATTTCTTTTGAAACCATCCTTTATAGCCCTGCTGTCTTCTGCAATTCCAGTTTGATTTAATGGATGGCATGGTATTGGTGTAGTCTGTATAATCCTTTAATTTATCTCTACCATTCATGTTTCAGTGACCTCAGTTCTATTCAACAACATTTCCAATGGAAAAAACACAACCCAAACCCATTCTGAAGCATGTGCTGTGTATACATTTTTCTTTAAATGTAAAGCTAAGTATGTTGCACATTAACACTGGAGAAGCTTTCACTCCCACTCCTTCTCCTATGATCTAAAATGATTCTCTTTTTCTTACTTCTTAACATTTTCATTTGTATACAGCTGTCCTTGGAGAAAGCTGTCCCATCAAAGAGTGAACTAAACACAAGCCACAGCAGCAAAAATAGGAAAACAAATCAGAAAAGTCCCTGCTTACTCTGGCTACATTTTTTAAAGCCCAAACACTCACTAAATGCCAAAAACATCCAAGGAATTCTGTGTGTACCATGTATCTTCGGGTCCTTCTGAAGCTCCCTCTCATTTGCAATGGCAAAACACCTTACAGTAGTTTCCCAAAGGTAAACGTAATGCTGCAGTAATATTTTCTTTCCTTCCTCCAGTGGGTTTATTTTGTCAATGGTTGTTGTCTGCCTCAGCAAAACGGCTTTCTCTCTCTTCTCTATTTAGCTCATGTGGGTATGAATCCTGTAGTACTAGTCCCAGTGAAGTTGTTGGGAGTGCTGACTCTGTAAGAACAAAATGTGTCCCACTGAATAATTATCCAGGGCTGAACGAACTCCCAGAAGCTGAGTGTTCAGACAAGCGATCACATCCAAAGCTAAGCAAAGTAGGAGCCTTGCTAAAATTCCTCATTGCTTACCAGGAATGCCCTCACCAACCTCTTGAAATAAATATTTCCAACCAAAAACCCCAAAAGGATAGAGAAACGACCCAGTATTATTCCACACAAGACTGGTGCAGGTAGATGGAGCAGCCAGGCATATTGGATTTATTAAACCCTGCTATTTTCATAGAAAACCTGGGGAAACCAAAACTTCTGAATGGGTTCACAATTTGGAAGCTGTCCTGTTGCACATGCCATGGGCTGAGGCCATCCCTGTGCTCCCTATCACAGCTTGGAGCCATCTAGGAGCTGAGGCAGCCCCATCCCACTGGAGCTGTGAGGCTCCCTCAGACAGGACCCCTCCTGGGAGCCAGGGCACCTCCAGGAGAGTATATGGTGCACAACCCAGGGACCAGGCACTGCAGGGTTAGCTCAGAGTTTGAAAGTGTCTGACCTCACTTTCAGAGTGCAGCACATCCAGGAGTGTCCTGGGGTGGGCAGGCTATCAGGACAGTGCAGTGCCATCCTTGAGGCCAACCAGCCCTATCCCACAGCCGGGCCAGGCAGGTGACAGTAACCAGAGCTGGCCATAGCCTGGCCATCCCCAGGCACCACTGCAGCTAAGAAGGAAGCACGTTCTGCCCACAGCACAAGACTGTCTGGTTGCACTCCCCCATGGGGAACAGGGGTATAGTCCTGCCCACTATGGTGTGCTCTGAGCTGGCCTGAAGCCTCAGCTAGCAGACACCATGAGGGGACACCACCAGGGCCCTGACAGGAGGATCACAGCATCGAGCATAATTCATTATCAGATAGAAATGTCATAGTAGAAGCTATGACAATACAACAGGGCAAGGCTGCTTTAGCAATGTTTATCTCAGAAGGGGGAAAAGAAAAGGTAAAAATAAGCATTGCTGAGAGATGTCAGGCAACAGTCAAAGCAGTTACTATCATTCTTTTTGTCTATCACTCACTTTTAAAGTGTTGGTAATACAAGGGGCATATCTTACACTGGTACCAGCGGTGTCTGACCCCACCAGGACTGTATAAACCTCATTAAAACCTCCTGTGTTTCTCTTGCACCATGCACAGCAGCACCTGTGCCAGCACCACAGCACAGGGCTACCACTTCACCACCCAAAGTGGAGATGCTCTTGGCTAAAAGTCGTCCGAGCTGTCATCAAAAGAGAGAGCTTCAGGAAGACAATTGGACAGTTTGCACCATCAATAACCCCCTTCTGACCAGCCCACTGACTTGTAGTCTGTAATTGAACTTGGATTAAAACTCACAGGAACTCTTTGATTGTATTTTTTTTTTTCCCTAAAATCTCCACAAGGAAGCTAAAATGACAAAAAGCAAAACAAAAAATTCTGCATGGAAACTCAAATTTGCTCTGCTGGTGAACCAAAAAGCTTATTAGACCTAACACTGTCAGATGCTGAAGTGGGAGGGAGAAGGAGGTGGTCATCTCATGTTATTAATAACATGGCCCAATGCAATTCTTATTGGAACAGGTGAGTTATAACTGGAGCTTGGGTTTCAGATGAGACATTGTCAATCTTGTTCTGACTCACCTGAAAAGCAGGGGCTAAGAGCCACATTGCCATGGAGAAATAGGTCAGCATAGAATAATAAAGCTTTGATGTTATCTTGATCAAAATAGCATCCCAGCCATGGCAAGCAAGGGAGGGGGAAGGCTAGGTGGCCAGGGAGAGCAGTCACGACTCAGGTTCATTCTCCTACCTCTTTGTGGGCAGGGTTGATATAATCTAGCTCTTAATATGCAAGCTACTGGGGGAGAGTACTATAAATATGGAACATCAAAATGTCATTTACACAGTCACTTTAAACAGATATGTCCTGGTATGCTCTTCCTTCTGTGCAGGAAAGATAATAATCTTTTAAACTTTCTCCAGGAACCATATTTTAGCATTTTAATTATAGACCCAACACATGCACTAAACACACTCTCAATAAGGTCATGCCTTAATAAAGTCAGTACAGCATGCTTCTGTAACCCAGCAAGGTCACTACCTGAGACGAATCACCAAGAAGGCGACTGGCTTGCTGCCAGGACATCCTGCGAAGTTGCCAGGGCCCGTTCCAGGAGGCCACTGCAGCTGTTGGCCTGCGGAGAAGTGTAGGGAGGCAACATGCTGCTGCTTATCCACAACTGGTGTTCATCCACAGGAGAGAAAATGAATTTAAATGCAATTATGATTTCTTTCTAATGGGCTGCTACTGGTCTGAACTTTACTCACTGCGTTGTTACTGGTGATGAGTGCCGTGGAGGAAGCCTTTGGCTTTCTTCCTCCTTTGAGCACTATCTCCCTCTGCTGTCCTGCCTCAGCTCTGCGCCTCGACTCCGCAAGGTGACCTCTAAAGCGTGACCAAAGTGGAACATATGGACAAATACCTTATAAAATTTTTGCTTAGCACTATTTAGTTTTCTCAGAAACGCTTTAATGTTAGGAAAGGTCAGTTCCAAACACTGGAGGCTTTCCACTGGAAAATACATATGTAAAGAGCACCTGGGAACTACACAGCTGCCCAGTCAGGTAAGAAATAATAAGCAATAATGGCTTCCTCCCTGGGAGGGAAGTAACACGGATTTCTAAGCAGCATAAATCCCCTGAAAAGAAGTGTGTATGAGAAGGGTCCTCAACTTTTGCTTTTTGATGGAAAGAAAACACGGGCCAAAAGTCTGACCAAGGCAGGGGTGATTCTTGCGCGTGCCTGCATCCATATGCAAAATACTAAGACACAGAGGGCCAGTTCTGAGGACAGCCTATGAGGTGTGTGGGGCTCAACAGCACATCTGAGAAATCTAAAATAGAGACTGAAAGGCATTACGTTGTCAGTTTTCATTGGCATGGATGATTAAGTCCTTGTGACTTTGGTGGTCTTCATCACTACTTCAGGCAACATGCTCTCATACTCTCCAAGAGGCTCTGGGCACTTGCAGATCAGCAGAACTCCCACGTCGGCCTCAGTCCTGAAAGGTAAAGTGCCAATGCACTTAATACTTAAGATTTTGCTTTAATTGATATTTATCTGTTTTCATGGGAAAATGCAAAAGTTCATTTCTTTCCTTAAGCCCAGAATTCTTGAAGCAGAAAGGTGAGCTCATGCTAGGTTTGTAATGTTTGCAGCTATTATGATGTTCTCCATAGAGGAACCATGACAATACTGTCCTGAGTGATAAAATGCTTATTAAACCATGGATTGCAAGCATGAGACTAAAGTCTTGATGATTTGGTTTTCCAAATGCGAGTAAGATAGCAATTTGCTGACTGCACTACTTTGAATTCTTACAGGCAGTGGTTTAAGTTCTACTGAGATCTAACAGGGGCCAAAACTTGTTCTTTTTTTTTGTCTGTTTGTGAGTCTTTCATTGCTGTCAGTGTGAAGGCCCATTTTGCCTCTTGCTATTTAGTGCACACATTACAGCTCAAATTCTTCTCTTAAATGTACTTAGTGTGAGACACAGTGAATGGTATTTTATATACACTAGCAGTGAGTGAGGTGTTGACTTTTTCATTATTCTGATATTCAATAGTGTTGAAAAAGGAGTGTCCTATTTCTCAGTCACTACTGTATTTTTTAATATGACCTCTAAGTAAAAACACTGGGAGAGTCTTGCTCCATACAAATTAGGACAGAGACTGGAGCAGAGGCTCAGCATCATTCTGCAGCTCTTTGCCAGTGCCTCATGCATCCAATTAACTAATGAAGCAGGAATAATGGGAAAAAGGAATTATTTTTTCCCCATAACATTCCCAGTTTGTAGTAGATGAGAGCATTGAATAAGCAGTGGCACTGCCCTGCTGGAGTTACAATGTAAAGTAATAAACCAGAGTGCAGTGACAGACTAGAGAGAAACCAGACCCATGCACATTAATCTGTCTGTGTGGATACAAGAGAATAAAAGGTTCTCAAAATCCTCTGCCTTTTTGTAGATCCAAATGGCTGATTGGCAGAAGTCTGAACCCATACAGTCTGAACAGCTGTTGTGTCTCAGAGCAGCTTCCTCAGGTTTCTAGTGCCCGCATAACCTAATAACACTGTGCTCTTCCTGACACTTTAAAAAGGCTTCCCTGAAAAGTATATGGCTTTTAGCTCAGATATTGTTTTAGTGTTCCTGCTTTTACACTAGCTTGCACATAGTTCCAGCAATATACAAGCCAAGCAACAGAAGGACAGCAATTGCAATGTGTCTCTGATATACACGAACCAAATATCTATACACTACTGAATTAGTATACTAATGATGTTACTGCTTTAATTAACCATGCCTCTGTGCTCATTCTGGACTCTTTCCCAAGAACTGTTCAGGTTACTGCATAAGGCAAGGACACTGATTTTCTTTTATTTTTTTTCCCTTTCTTTATTGACAGGGATGCCAAGTTCACAGAAGAATCAATAACCAAGGATATTCACATAGGATAAGATTTCAATGCATGTTTCACAGACAGTAACAACTGGGACCTCAGAGCACTTACTGAAACCAACAAAATGACAACTGCTGCGTCCTCCAGTGAATCTATGTTAAGACATTTTGTCTGCTGTAATTAAAAGCTAGGTAATCTCACCTGTGTGCAAAGCTCACCATAAAATCAGCTCCACTTAGCAGTGTAGTTTGATGTGTTGACTTTTTTGTATCAGCACCTATGTCCTCTAAGCTAGCCTCCTAGCTTCACGATGCTAGGTAGCACCTCCCTTAAATCAAGTAGAGTGATGCACTAACTATTCTTCTCAAGTGATCCCTCTTGCTTTTCCTGTCTCTCTCCTTCAGTATTATGTATGTGATGGTCTGGTAACCCACTAATTACACCTGAGCAAATTACACTGAGTGAACAAACAAAATATGTTTTCACACAACCCATTGTCATACATAAATTTTGTAGTAATTATACCTCTGTCAATTTTCTGAGCTTGTTTAACCAAATGTGCCTGATGACGGGAAAAAGCTTGGGGGTTTTGGTGGGTACTAATAGCTGTGCAAGACCTAGACATCACTGAGCACAAGGATTCCCTGGGCATTCGTAGTGTACAGTACAAATTAAACTGATTCTTTTTCTTCCTGTGCTACAGAAATACCCTTAAAGTTCAGAATAAACATGTTGAAGCAAGTCTTTTCGATGTTTCTTTCATACACGTTTGTACTGATTTCATGCAGCATTTTTTGTGTAAAGAAGTAATGAAAGGGGAAAAATATAAGAAGGTAACCTTACCATAGGTTATTGCATGTAGGTATTATAAATATTATTAATTGCTTGGCTCTTTTCCTTCTCTGACATATTTCCCTCAGGTCTCTGTTCCATGCTCAAGGCCATTATTTGATGGGGGAGGTATAAAGTCATAACAGAATGATGTAAATTTCCTTTGAGATGCCTTATATATCGCAGGTAGCACAAGGGAGATGAAGCAGCAATTTTGCTGCTGTTCATAAGTAGGGATGGAAGAAATGCTTCATCTTAAGAGAACTAAACTGATGCCCATTCTCTAATTGAGGCCAATGTAATATGTTCTTCTTCAGTTAAACTTTTGATAACCATTGTCTTTTTCAGGTAGATCTTTGATAGCACTTATTGCCTTTCTCAAGATCCCTTCTGGAAGGGGGTGTGTGTGTGTGTGTGTGTGTGATGTAATTCTGAGAAGGAAATGAACGATTCCAAAACAGAGGAAGATGAAGAAGATATCTGTGTCAAGAGTCTTAGACAGGCTCCATCAGTGTACTGAATTCTGTGTCTGCTAAATTAAAACCAGAAACCCATTACAAAAATTGAAACAAGAAAGTAGCTCAGACAGTCACTTTTTAAGATAGCCATCAGCCTCTGAACAGTTCAGAAACCTTTTGTCATTCTAGTGTAGATACCTGGGTTTCAGGTTTGTAAAGGTGCAGATCTACACCTCTGATGGGGATACTTTTGGTATCATGACTTCCCTGAGCATGCCAAGAAAGCCATTTATTTGCCTTTAAAAGCTTGACTGGGAATTCACATGGGCAAATTTACAGAAGATGATGAAAACCTGGGGAGAATATTAATTTCATGAATACTATAATGGATCTATTCAGGGAAATAAAATTACACTTCAGGCGAGCATGTGCCATGCCACGAACAAGTCCATGTCTAGTATCTGCTTCATCTCCATTCAGTGCCTTTAGAAATCACACATTATTTAACTTGCCAGAAGACCTTTTAATAAAACACCAATGAAGTGACATTTTAAAATATTTCTAACTTAGCTGAGAGTCTTCAGCTATTACCCAGTAGCACATTTGTGCCATGAAGCTGGTAACCCGATATTTTCCCTCAAAAGAATTTTACCAGCCACGGTAACAACAATTATATGTAGATGCAAGCACGTGCAAGTCTACTGCAGACAGGTGAGGTACTGTGCCTCTTTACACCATCCAAGGTTCTGTTTAAGAAACAATTTCGACTTTGACCCACTTGTAGCTGTCACAGTTAGGTTTTCTGATCAGCCAGTTCATTTGAAGAAACTGGAAGGGGGAAGTGACACTGTTTGTCCTACAACTGTCTTCAAAGCTGTGTGATAAATATTAAGTTTGCCACATCACAGGTCAGGAGGAAAAGAATTTGCTGAAATCTGGTTCTTGTTCAGATGTAGGCAAGAAGCTGCTTTTATACACAGTCTTTGCTTGAAGCAGTTTGATGATACAGCAGTGGTTTCGCTCACCTAACTAGTATCTTACTCCTGATGGGATTGTCATCTATTCAATATACATATAGAGAAAATCACAGTATTTTGCCACCAAAATCAATGGTAGCACTTTATAAGCAGAGTGAGAACACCTGTCAAAATTTCAGTGGGTAACACTGGCTGAAAAGTAGGAGGGAGGGGAACTACATAGTCATTTAAAACGTAACATTGGTGATTGATGACGAATGAGTTGGGGAGCCAGGGAAGTGTCTCAGCAGAGGAAGTTGGTGTCGCTACAAATTGAGCTCCATAGTCAAGAACATAAACGATACATGTATGTTTCCTGGAGAATATGTTTCCCACAATTTTGTGTGCTGTTGATGAATTTTTTTAAAGTTTGTGGGTTTTTTTTTCCACTTCAGTGACATTATTTGGTTTTCTAATCTGCTTTCACTTGAAAGCAGAATTTCAAGGGTCAGGTTCCACCAACACATTCAATCCTATTAACTTCTGTGGAAGATGTTAATCTATAAAACTAGAGAGAACAGCAACTGACCCTTAAAGTATATGTCATCACTAGAAGACTTCTGTTCTGGGTCGGTTGCAGGGTCATTGTAACAGTTTTAATACATTTATTTTTATCACTATAAAACATTTTAAAGCTTACTTTACCTTCTGTTATCAAGATCTTTACCCTGTAAGTTTGGAACCTGTTTGCTGTCCGATGCTGAACTCTAGAGGACTGTTGTATCTCCATCTTCAAGACATACTTTCAAAATGCTGATAATACTGTCTGATAACACTGACATATATAATTACTAGTCTAGCAGTTAGTTATGAGGACACTGGTATCTGATTCCCTTAGGTCTACAAATATATGACCATAATGTTGCAAACATCTGTCCATCAACAGCTCTGCTTCCCAACGTCTGTGTGAAAGGGTTTAAGTATCTTCTCTCAGTGCTTCTGAGCTAATAGTATCTGCCGCCTCGTCTGCAGCACACAGGGCCAGCCTGGCTGCCAATTCATGCTCTAATCCCAGTGAGACCAGAGGAAAAGGAAGCCAACAAAACTTATAGTACTCTCTATATGAAGATAGCAAAGGTCACACCAATCAATCTCAAATAAAAATGACACTACATGAAAAACTCTGTTTTATTCAAATCCATATTAATTTCTCCCTAACAGACCACTCATGTCCTGCTTCATAAAGAAAGTCTCATTGCTGTTCCTGCAAACGTGCTTTCAGGTCTTCTATAATCAGCAGCTGAAATATCCTAATTCATTCAGTGGCCATTCTGTACAAAATACTGCACTCACTGTAGCATCACATAGCATCACCTATTTCAATCACATTGCTAACAACATTTTCTCCATTTCATGGAAACCATGTAAATATAAACTCACGTGGAAATGGTATCCTGTTGCTGTACAGCAGCTAGGCAGCCCTCATTTTCTCAGAATTTTAGTAAAATAGTTACTCAAAACAGAACAAAAGAAGATATTATAATTTTTTTTCCAGAAATACATTTAAAAAATGGTTATACTTTTGTAGCTGATTCCCTAGCTGATGTGAATTAGCAAAGATCAACTGGCTTTGCGGTAATTCAGCCTTCACTTGCCTTAGTAGAGTAGTGCTAACTGGGAATCTGACCCTGACCAGCTTATGTTCTGGAAGTGGAAGAACCATGCTTTAAAAAGGAGAGGACTCTGAAACATAATCAGTTGGGGTTTTTTTTCATGCCATGAAAGAAGGTAGTTGGGTGGAGAGAGGACAGCCGCAGTGGGGAGGCTGTAACAGAGATTACCCGTTAAGCTATGGCACCAAATTCTCATGGGAAACAATGGAATGGAATGGAATGGAACGGAACGGAACGGAACGGAACGGAACGGAACAGAACAGAACAGAACAGAACAGAACAGAATAGAATAGAATAGAATAGAATAGAATAGAATAGAATAGAATAGAATAGAATAGAATAGAATAGAATAGACCAGGTTGGAAGAGACCTTTGAGATCATTGAGTCCAACCTATCACCCAACTCTATCTAATCAACTAAACCATGGCACCAAGCACCCCATCCAGTCTCTTCCTAAACACCTCCAGTGATGGTGACTCCACCACCTCCCTGGGCAGCACACTCAATGGCCAGTCTCTCTTTCTATGAAGAACTTCTTCCTGACATCTAGCCTAAACCTCTCCTGAGACAGCTTGAGACTGTGTCCTCTTGTTCTGGTGCTGGTTGCCTGGGAGAAGAGACCAACCCCCACCTGGCTGCAACTGCCCTTCAGGTACCAGTGCTTCATCACAGAGCAAGGCCTTCTTAGATACAACTGAACACATCCACCAGGCACAAAGCACATAGAAACCCAGGCTTCATGAGTTTTATACCATCTGCTTCTTATGTTATTTGCTTCTTTGCATTATTTGTTTTGATCAGTAAAGCTTCATTTATGTTACTTACGAAGACCAACTTTCCCTTTGGGATTCTTCCTTACTGTTCTTTGGAACATTGTCCCCCGTGGGTGTCTAACACACCTTCCATCCCTGTTATAGTTACTTACAAAACTCTTTCTTGTTCTCAGTATTTTTAGTGGGATTTTAAATCTCTCTTTATTTCTACACTGAAGTCCAGGCTTGGCAGTTTGTGAAGAGCTCCCTTAAAATTCAGATAAATTATGAACTGTCAATGTCAATCTTGAGTGTAATCTTATCAAAAAACTTGAGGTTAATTAGTAAGGATCTCATCCTTCTAAATCCATATAAGCTTAACATAATAATTGAGAGTTAAGATCAATTACTCATGGTATGTCAAGGGTATGAACTTATATGGTAATGACTGAGTGCATGTCCTGAATGCTCAGAAGTCAAGGTCACAAAGCATGCCAAATGCACATTTAAAATTTCTTTAAGTCACATGTGGTGGAGTGGGAGAGGGAATGGGGTGGGAGAGGGAATGGGGTGAAAATCTTACACGTAGGGCTAAGAGCTAGGGTGTCTGCTTGTCTCATCCTGCTTGGTGAACAATGAGAGAGGTGAATCTTTGAAATCCCCTGCTTGGCAGGGCCACAGTGGCAGTAGAGTCATAACAATGACTCTGAGGAACAATACACAGCAATTTATAGTTTGGGGGGTTTTCTATTAACTATCAACAAGGGTTGTGAATAAAGACACTTCAGCACAGGCCTTATTCCCTTATCAACTCCTTCAGAACAAACTAGGTGATGTGTATCAAGAAAAAAAACAAACAAAACCAAATAGAAGAAACTCAAGAGAAAAGAGAGCGACAGAGAGAGAGATAATGGAGAGGTTTAACCACCCTTGGATTCAGTGTTGGAGTCTTGATGTGTAGTTGGTAGTTTAACAAAGGCAAATGCGCACACTAACCTTATTAATCTTAGTCCAGGCCTGCCTTTGGGGAGTTCTGTCTGCATGGTCAAGTGTTTGATTGAGTCTGGGGAGTGACAGTATATCAGCTGGAAATTGAACTGAAGCCCTCTGGGCAAGAAAGTTCAGGAGGGTGACCAAAGTTTGACCTGTAAGCCAGTGCATTCTCAAACTGATATTTCCCAAGCAGATAGGGGAGCACAGAAAAGCAGCTTGCCCCTCTGCCTCCACAGGGCTCAGTCTGTCTCTCCCCTAATTCCCCTCTTACAACAGTTCCAGATCAAATCGTGTGAGACAAGGCAGGCCAAGTCCCTTGTTGCTCTATCGATGGTTCCTATCTGAACCTTTTCAGGGCAAATTCAGCAGATATTGTAGTAAATGCAAATAGATGGAGAAGATGGGAATTACTGAACCTGAAAATGGAACTGGCAATAGTTTAGAATTGTTATCATTGAAAATCCAGAAGTTCCATCCCACAAACAGGTATCTACCTTTCCAAATGGTTGAATAACTTTATCTAAAGTAAAAGTAAGACATTTTGTCCCATTCAGTGTGTGAGGCACTTGTGTTACAGATTCACCTTTACTTGGCACTGACTGTCCCTTCCAAGCACAACCTTCATAGCACTCTCCAGTCCTCTGAAAACATACTGCCGCTCCTAGTTTAATCATAGAAAGACAAGACAAGGAGAAAAGGAGAGTCCTAAAGCAATCCTGTTCACCAAAAAAAGACTGGAAGAAGACTGATCTTATTTTTCTTTTTTTTTTCCTTTTAATTTTTAACCTTTCTTTCTTTCTCTCTCTTCCTTTCTTCCTTCCTTCCTTTCTTTCTTTTCTTTCTTTCTTTCTTTCTTTCTTTCTTTCTTTCTTTCTTTCTTTCTTTCTTTCTTTCTTTCTTTCTTTCTTTCTACCCTTCTTTCTTTCTACCTTTCTTTCTTTCCTTTCTTTCTCTATTTCTTTCTTTCCTTATTTCTTTCTCTTTTTCTTTCTTTCCTTCTTTCTCTTTCTTTCTTCCTTCCTTTCTTCCTTCCTTCCTTTCTTTCTCTCTTTCCTTCTTTCTCTCTTTCTCCCCTAAAAAACCCACCCCAACCCTTAGCCTGTAAAGCATTTTGTCACCAATAGTCTTGAAGGAGCTGTGTCTCCACTGAAACAGAAAGTGACCTAAACATGTTTGAGTGTATCTGAAAGAGACTGTGCCAAAAGTCAAGAACAAAGTCTTCAAGAGGATGCAAAAGTATAACAAATTACTTGCAGCCTTGGATGTGGCATTAGACCGCAACTGGGAATTTTACTGCCTAAAGCAGGTTTTGTAGGCTCAGAGGAGGGCAGAGGAGGTAAGGAGTTGAAGTAAATTCATCCTAAAGCTCTCAGACACCACAACATTGACTGTTTGTGCATAATTCCCCCCATCCTAAAAATGAGATATCTCACAGTGAGACTGTGAGACTAAGTACGCTAGGAGGATCTCTCCACTGAAACAAGGCAGTGTACTGTAATAGATTAAAATCAGACCTGAGCAAGCTAGCTCAGTCACCAAGAGCTAAGTTACTTTGTTATTAAGCATAGGTTATCATGGCTAAAGCTTTTACTTAGCTAATTTTCACCTTGCATATTATAAATACAGGCTGCTACGTAGGCAGCCAGGACTCCAGACTTGTGGCCAAGTCACAACATGCCAGCTGTGCTGATGGAACTCCTGGTTGTATGTTCCCAGCCCCACAGCAGAAGCTTGCCTTTGTATTTGCCATGAGCTAGGACCACATAGTGGTGGCCCAGGGTGCCCTGCAATTTGTCAAGTAAGGGGCACGGAGGAAGAAGCAAATCTGTACTGGAGAGAAAGCATTACAAGTTTGAGAACAGGAGTCGGGGACAAATCTGGAAAGTAGGAAAAGAAGAATACTGTGTCAGGAAAGTGAAGAGATGAAGTGATGAAAACTTTTTGGTAACTGCATATGGACCCACTGCGAAGCAGTATTTGTGGAGCTGTCCATCTTCAGGGGTATGTTGCCTGTTTCATTTTGTCCCAGAAATCTACTCACAGCACTAATTCAGGTCTTCCTTTCCAAACCCATTACTTTAAACCATATAAATGCTTGAATATTTGCAACAATACAAACTCAGAAGAGGCAAAGCTCTAAAAAGCCCTTTTGGGATATTCAGAGAGCCAATGTGTCAGGCTGCTGTGTGAAAGCCTTATTGAAATTCTGTATCCTGGTGGTATCATTGAAAATCCTCATGCAGCTTGGCTTGCTGAAGGCCTCAAGCAGGTCTTTAGTAACGTGAGTCCCAAAGTCTCAGGCTATTCTGCAGGATAACTGCATTTTCTTAGCAGTTACATATAACATTGTTACGCACATCCTTTGCAATTAGACCAAATCTTTAGTGATTTCTGTTGGCTTAGTGTCCTTTTGTCAGTTCCTCCAAGTTAGTAGATGTATTTTTGTCATCCAGATCTGCAATTGCCAACCCACAGCTTGACTGGTTTCTTAATGCCCACAAACCAGTTTTTGAATGCTGTCCCATGCTAATGCTTGACAGCTACAGTTGTCATGGCTACTCAGCAGCTATGTGAGGACGCCGCCGGACAGCTAGTGCAATGACTCTCGAGCATTTACCCTAAATAATAGTATTCCTGCCTCAAAGACTTTTTCTACAGCCTCAGACAGACTAGACACAGAGGCAATCTTGCCATCCAGTGGAGGAGGAACTGCAACATGACTTTGAAGATGACCACTATTCCTGTCCACGAGGCTCCTGTTGGCACGGCACTGTGCTAAACGACATTTTCCTGGTAGCAACACAATGCAAAGTGCCTGGATCCCACTGAAAGACAATATATCATCACCAGCTACTCTGATCAGGCCTACCTGCCATGTTTAGCATGTTGTGGTGGGTTGACTCTGGCTGGAAGCCAGGTGCCCACTGAAGCCATTCTATCCATCCTCTCCTCAGCTAGACAGGGAAGAGAAAATATGACAAAAGGCTCCTGGGTCAAGATAAGGACAGAGACATCAGTCAGCAAAACAGATTCAGCCTGCAGAAATGGGTTGAGATTATTACCAATCAAATCAGAACAGGATAATTAGAAATAAACCCAAATCTTAAAATAGCTTTTTCCCATCCCTCCCTTTCTTCCCAGGCTTAACTTGCCTCCCAAATTCTCTACTTTCTCCTCCACAGCAGTGCAGGGAAACAGGGAATGGGGGTTGCAGTCAGTTCATCCCATGTTTCTTCCACTCCTTCCTGCTCAGGGGAAGGACTCACATTCTTCCTATGCTTAAGCATGAGGTCCCTCCCATAGGAGATATTTATACAAGAACCTCAATTTAAGTCCTCCCCATGGGCTACTCTGGTATGAGGTCCTTCACAGGTGAATATCTACTCCACCATGAACCTCCATGAGCTGCAGGGGAACAGCTTCCTTCACCTCTGGTTTTACCACAGGCTGCAGGGGAATCTCTGCTCTAGCACTTGGAGCACCTCCTCCCCCTCATTCTTCACTGATTTTGGGGTCTGCAGAGTTGTTGCTCTCACATATTGTTGCTACTCTCTACAGCAGCAATTGATACTGCACAAGGTTTTTTTCCCTTTCCTAAGTATGTTAGCACAGAGGCATTACCACTGCTGATGATGAACTTGGCCTTGTCCTGCCACAGGTCTGTCTTGGAGCCAGCTGGCATTGGCTCTGTTGGACATGGGAGAAGCTTCTAGCAGATTCTCACAGAAAACAGCCCTATAGCACTTCCATTGCCAACCCAATACCTATGTGGACTACTGGAACTAGAGAGAGGTCACAGCTACTTCCCTGCAAACTTAATATTCATAGCACAGGTCCATGCCAGTAAGTCAAGCTGGGAGCCTATAATGGGAGTGAGGTTTTCCCTATAAAGATACATCCTTTTTATTTCCTTTAATGAGTTCAGTTGCAAGATGATTACAACCTTTCCACAATTTCCTCTGGCATTCATTCCCATTGTTTCAGAGATAAACCCCAAAAATTCACCCCACAAACTCTTTCTACCTTCCAGGGATACACCATAATACAAATAGCCTCTAGACTTAGGTTCAGGATGAGTATTTTGATGCTAGAAGTACCAGCAGAACTGTGCTCCATATTGCTGCTGCTGGAGTGGGTTTTGACACTAGCTTAATAGTGGTTGACTCACAAATCAAAGACTGTCTTTGAGAAAACTTTCTATGGTGTTGATAGACAGCTAGCATACTCTAAGGCATTTTCTGTTGCATTACTTGGCAGGAAGCCTGAGACAGTTTGAACAACACTGTGCACAATGTGCCCAACTCAGCCAAAACTCATTAAGGGCCTTGTCTTCTCTTGTGCACTTTGTGAAGCACATTACTGCACCCCTGATGGGCAGCAGTTATGCTAAGATTAAAGATCACCAAATACCTTTAACATACCAGTCAAACTGCATTTCTCAGCTGTGTATACACTGGTAACTGTTCTGCTGCTTTAGCAAATGAAAGATGAAGATGTAATGGCTGTTCTCCAGCTACTGAACTTGGTTAAGGATTTGCTCTGAAAGAGGTTTCATGGGATGATAGTTCCAGCAAATGTGAGACGGTTGCTGAAAGATGCTCAACTTCATGACTGCATTAACTGTGGTGGGTATTGAAAGACTCCTCTCTGGTGAACGATTCAAGACACATGCATCTTTGATCACTTTGAAATATATGTTTTAAGAAGTTGCTCTGAATTTTTCCCTGGGAGTCCCACTGATTTTCAAGGCAATCAGTTTAGTTAAAACTCTGTTCCATAGTTAGCTGGAGAACACTGCAAACTCACAGCATTACAGACTGAAGGGAGAATGCATTGCTGTATTTTTCCTAAACTGGGTGCTGCAAATTACCCTTTTTCCTTCTTCATGTCCTTCCCTTTCTTCTTCAGTTTGTGTGAGTTTGTTCAGCTACAGTAATATTTGCTAAGTGGTTTCTTTGTTTTAATGCTGCCAAACAACCACCACCACCACCCTCCTTGTGCAGGTTCACAGAAGTAGGCTTCCTTATGGCAGTCAGTTCACAATAGAGGAGCTTTAAGCAAAACCAAACTTCTTAATAAAGGATAGGTGCCACACCTTGACAGGATCATTTGATCACTTCTCTTCCCCTCCCCCCCTTCTTTTCTTCCTATATAAAAGAATAAAATAAATTTAAAACACTTCTAAAATGGGCTGTCTGCAATACCTTCCTACCTTGGATTTACATGATCCTGCAGGTTACCGTATCTGAATCATCAGTGTTTGCATCCAAGGATCAATTGAGTAACCATAACAAAGATGAGAAGAGCATCAAACCCTAGTTAAAGGTGGTGAGCGTTCAGCTTAGCAGATGTAGGTAGGGATAACAGGTCACAATATGGAGTTAAGAACGAGAGAAATTGCAGAAACAGAAGTGGATGGATTTGCCTTATGTAAACTCTGTGCCTGCTAACAGAATAAAACAGCAGATGAACTGGGGGAGTGAAGAGGAGGGAGCACATTCTGTCAGAGGGATTTGCTTTACCATTCTTACTTTCTGTATTTCCACTACTGCTATTCCTCTGCCTCTGCCCTTGCATCTCGAGCTCAGCTGGGGTGAGAAGGAACTACAGGAGCCATCACATTGATAACTCCAAAGCCACGTTTTTTGGTTAGAAAATTAACACAAGCTTGATCCTTCACTCAATGAGTCTGCACTGATTAACACTGGTCAAGGCTATCCCTTAAGCGTAATTCACACACGCTGAATACTACTAGTGGTAAATAGGAGAATAATTGGATGAGTGCTCAAATGCTATGAAAATGACAGATGAAAACAGTCTCTGCTTGAAGTATAGGAGGAAATATTTTTGCCTAGACTGGCTAAACCATGGAACAGAGATATGGAAAACAGCTACAAGACATCTAAAGCAAAACTTGCCAAGAAGTGGACAAGATTCAAGAACAGACAAGTCAAGGGGATCTACAACATGAGAAGTATTTCAGCCAAATATGGGTAGCTCAAGAAGAGCCAGAGAGCATGACAGAGATTTTAAAGAACTGACTTGACAAGCATCTTCAGTGCACACTGCCTTTGTCAGTAGCTGATGAGAGTCCTGTCAAAGCCAAATAGTGACAAGCTTTCTTCACCATGCAACCCAGAGGCACCTCACTCCCAGCATCAGTAGGCACAGACAAAGTGCCTGCAAGAACTTATCAGGTTAATCAACCAGTTCCAAAACAAGTTGGGTTTAAAGGAAAGTCAGCTGTGGAAGATGGTGTGACTAAAATTGTTCTAAAGCAACCAGATCAGGAAAAGAAGAGAGGAAATGAAAATATCATTGTTTTAATGATACAAGCATTTTGCAGGGTTTTAGAGTTAAGAGCCTTTCCCTGTGTTAAAGTAATTAATTATCAACAGAAGGTAAAAAGAATTAGTTGGGATTAGTAGCCGTAGTCACCAGCCAATTTGGATTTGCACATGAAAGCAACAACCAAGATGTAGTTTAAAAACTGTACACAAGATGGCATAAGGATGCTCCACCAGAATTAGCCTTGTATTTGGTGCACCAATCCCAATGCCCTTACATAACTCTTCTGTTGGAAACACCCGAGGACAGGAGCTTAAAGAATAAGCTGTTTACTCAGAGCTGCACCATGGTTAACAAACATACATATAGTACCATCCTGAAACTACCCTGACCTTTTACCAAGATGCTCTGTTGTGTTTGAGAAATCCAAGCTCCTCTTCTGCAAGCACAGCTAGCACCAACTTGTGTTTGGTCTTTATATTTTAAGAACATGCTGCTGGAAGGAGAACCACAGAACGTTCAGCAAGGGCTTGGAGGCAAACAGCCTTAATTTGTATATTGGACAATCATAATGGCCTCATGGAATCATTTTGAGAATTAAGGAGTCCAAAGGGGACCTGAAAATAACTGAATCCTAGACTAGGATTAAACTTGGAAAACAAAGTGATGAGCATCTGGAAGAACAAGCAAATTTGCTGGAGCAAGATGTAATGTGTGCAAAAGCGTCTGCTTTGACCACAGATAGAGCTTCCAGACAAAGCCTATTGTAGTGCTTCTGCTAAGCTCATGTAAGAGCCACAGGCTCACACAGAGCAGCTGAGGCAGGAAGGCATCTCTGAGATCAGCTAGTTCAACCCCCACTCACAACAGGGTCACCTACAGCAAGCTGCTCAGGGCCATGTCCTGTCAAAAATTTTCTCTGCAGCCTTCCTGGAAAACCTCTTCCATTTTCTGCCCACCCTCAGTGCTGTGGTTTTCCTATAGTCAGTGGATATCCTTTATTTCAGCTTGTGCTCATTGCCTCTTGTCCTGTCATGGGACACCATTGAGGAGGATCTGACTTCACCATCTTCAGTCTGCCCTCATCAGGTATTTTTACACATTGATTAGACACTTCTGAGCCTCAGGAGGCATCTCTCAGGTTTCTCAGCTCTAGGCTAAACAGTTCCAGTTCTCTCAGCCCTTCCTCATACGGCACATGCTTCAGTGGAATTGTTCCATGATGTCTGCTTGTCTTGTATTGGAGAGCTCAGCACTGAACCCAGCACTCCAGAAGTGTTTCACCAGGACTGAGCAGAGGCCAAACAATCACCACTCTTTAGCTGCTGGTAATGCTGGTCCTAACGTAATCCAGAAGGCTGCAAGGATGGATTGCTGGCTTGAGGTTATCTTGGTGGTTACCAAAGCCCGGGGTCATTTTCAGCAGAGCTACTTTCCACACAAGGTCTTCAGCCTGTACAGGTGCCTGGGGCTGTTCTTCCCTAGGTGCAAAACTTTATTTAACTTCATTCAATTCCTGTTGGCCCCTTTCTCTAGCTTGTCAAAGATGCTCTTGATGGCAGCACGACCTCCTGGTCCACAAGCAGCTCCTCAGTTTTGCACCACTTAGAAACATGCTGAGGGTATGCCCTGCCGCATGAGTACATGTCAAAGATCATTGGACCCAGTACTGACCCCTGGAGTACATGACTAAGGACTGGCTTCCAGCTGGACTTTGCACTTCTGATTACATGAAAGAAGAATGCAGCAGTGAAAAAGGGTAGGTATGCCAGCCACTGTGGGAAAGTCAACACTGCTGGTACTGGAAGCATTTCTGAAAGAAGATTGTGGTGTTTTTATTCAATCATAGTTTCATGGAGGAAGACTGAAAAATACCTGAATGTAATGCTCTCAAATACCTCAGGGATCACTTAGATCAGATCAAATCACTTCGATCAGATCACAGTATCACAGTATTGCCAAGGTTGGAAGAGACCTCAAAGATCATAGAGTCCAACCTGTCACCACAGACCTCATGACTAGACCATGACACCAAGTGATCAGATGTGGTAAAGGTAACATCATCATCAGGTGTGACCTGTGTTAGATTCTGTTTGTAAACTTCTTTTCTTATATATATTAAAAAAAATTTTTTTAAAAAATTGTGTGCCCAGGTGGCCAAGAAGGCCAAAGGCATCCTGGCCTGGATCAGGAATAGTGTGGCCAGCAGGAGCAGGGAAGTCATTCTGCTCCTGTACTCAGGACTGGTCAAGCCACACCTTGAGTCCTGTGTCCAGTTCTGGGCAACCCAGTTTAGGAAAGATGTTGAGTTGCTGGAAGGTGTCCAGGGAAGGGCAACAAAGCTGGGGAGGGGTTTGGAGCACAGCCCTGTGAGGAGAGGCTGAGGGAGCTGGGGTTGCTTAACCTGGAGAAGAGGAGGCTCAGGGGAAACCTTCTTGCTGTCTACAGCTCCCTGAAGGGAGGTTGTAGCTAGGTGGGGGTTGGTCTCTTCTTCCAGGCAACCAGCACCAGAACAAGAGGACACAGTCTCAAGCTGTGCCAGGGGAGGTTTAGGCTGGATGTTAGGAAGAAGTTCTTCACAGAAAGAGTGATTGGCCATTGGAATGTGCTGCCCAGGCAGGTGGTGGAGTCACCATCACTGGAGGTGTTTAGGAAGAGACTGGATGAGGCACTTGCTGCCATGGGTTAGTTGATTAGATTGTGTCAGACGATAGGTTAGACTCAATGATCTTGAAGGTCTTTTCCAACCTGGTTAATTCTATGCTAACAATGTCAGCAGTTGTTTAAAAAAAAATAATTAAAATAAATTAAACAAATACACAAATTGATTGTGCCAAATATACTGAGCACAAGAATGTGGGGATTGTCTTTTATCTCAAATAATGCCTAGCTTTCAACAGGAGCAAGTATGTCCTCTATAGTTTCAGGCAGTAATAAATTTGTTGGTTACTCACCAGACGGTCGTTTTCTCCAAAAGCGATTATCACTGTAGTCAGATTAAATTACAAGACTTGGAGACCTCAGGAAACATATGGATTCTATAATAAGAGCAAAAACATTGAGTGACTTGCTCACATTTAATTCCCAGTAAGGGTTATAAATTTAATAGAAAAAATAAGGTTATTAACTACAGCAACATAATTTTCCATGTGCATCAGTGAACTGTGTAAAACATCTGAAGGGAAACTTGCTACAGAGGAGATTGCAGGCTAGATACATGGAGAAATTTTGCTCTCTCCTCGCCTACCTATCCTTTACTCAGCTCTGCTTCATGTCACTGAAACATTAAAGTGTTGTTATTTAATCAGTTTGGAAATATTTGTAATTGGAGATGAAGGAAAGGAAAATGTGTAGGAAGATCAGTACACTGGAAAAGTCAAGAAAAGAAGGATGGCAATGAAGCCATGATCCAAAAACACCTTAACCCACACCATTATTTTCACTGCCCTTAACATGAGTTAAGAGCACCTGAACACTCTGTACTTGTGAATGTGTTGTGAAATTCAGACATCTGTGGCATTAGGACATCAGCAACATGACCAGTTGATGGACCTCTCACTCCCTCTCCACACTTTCCATCAGCTTTGTTCTCATCCCCAGTTCATGTCTACTCTTGGGTACCTAAGATCTGCTAATTTTCTACGGCCCTTCCAACCCAGAACCAAAGAGGGTCATTTCACTCAGCCCTGGAGAGCTACAACGTCATTCTGAGCTGTTTTGAGGGGTCAGTACTAAGGCAGAGCCAGGGAAAGTTCTTGAGCTAAAACTATGTTTGTGTAGCATCAACACATTAATGTTGTTAGCAAAAATCTGGTCAACCAAGGACTTCAGCTAACAAGCATCAGCTCAGCTTTAGGAGGCAACTAAAATAAGATCCAACCTAAAATGCAAATCTTGCAGATATTGGCAGTAGTCTCTTGGACTCTATACATGGAAGCAGGTCACAGTCAAGAAGACATTCCTGAAAACACACAGGGACTTAGGCATCCTGCCTTTTCCCTTCTGGGGAGTGCTCCACAGCCATATTTGTGCTGCAGGGAGGAGCAGAAATTAGTCCTTATTTCTCTTCCCCTCAGCTAGCTTGACTGCAGCACATCTATGGGATGCAGGAAACCTCTGTTCAAAACCCATCCCTGACTCTACTGGGAATTGTAACCTCAATGATCTTCATGAAGATTGCATCATCCCTGAGCTTCACTTATTTTTAGACAGATTGTTGTCAGTCTCACTTGTCCATTTCATAGAGAATACTCAAATATTTCCTGAGCCAAGGACAGGATTAGGTTAACACACTCACTGTGAAGCTCTGAATAGCAATCTCTGCCTAGTGTTTGCCTCAGACAGGAAAGTCCCTCTGTAAGTCAAGCCTGGCATGACACAGGCTATTACCTAACTGTTTCTGTAGTTTGAAGTACATATTTTGCTACCAACCACAAACTCCTACTCCTTGAAGATTTCCTGGATTGGGAGTATCACTAAAGAATGTGTTAATCTTTACTTTGAATTCATACTTGGCTGAAGATTAGACATTACCCTACGACTAGATTGAGAAAATTAGCAATCCAAAAGGTAGTGGAGAATCTGTACTTTACTAATCAAAACAGCATCACAAACCAGAACTGGAATAAACCTTTTTTTTGAGACTCAAACATGAGATTTGAATAAAGCTGAACTTTGGTGGGATACTTAAACAGCTTGTCATACTTACCATTATCATTACTCATGAATAAAAGTGATGTAAATAAGTGGAATTTACTCCACTTAGAGGTTAAAAACTTATCAGTTGCTCTTGAATTTGCTGTCTTTCCAGAGAACATCAGCAAGAAGGAATGGGTGGGGGCCTGATTTCAGTTCACACTAATATGTTTGAACTAGGACAAAGTACAATACAATTGGCTAAAGATACAGGTCAGCAGCATCAGAAATCATAGAAAGAGTCATATCTTAGAGGCAGCTGCCAGAATCCACTACTTTTCAAGGCTGCTCCTGAGGGAGGACAACGCAACCTGGGGGTCAGGATAAAGGTATTATTGTGGGTTGCTTTCCCTTCTGTAGCATGAGAGGCCTTCAAGCAATCTGCTTCAGTTTTCTCCTAGTTATCCTGTCAATTCCTAAACTTTCAGATGAACTTAATTCAGTTAGTCATTCAGCTCTGGCATGAAGCTCCCACATCTCCATACACCCAGTCACTGAGGTACAAACTCAAGTTTCTCTCTTTCTTTCCTAACAAAGCACATGGTGTGTATCCCTCATTTGCAGTCTCTCTCTCCTAGCCCTTCCTTTAGAGCAAAAATCATCACTCTGGTAATCTATATAGTCTGGTATTCTGCTAGCAAACAGCAGTTCAGAGGAAATTCCTACCTATTCCTTTTTATGGCTGCTCTGCTGTGGGAACCGGGTAAAACAGAGTTATCCTTATTTGTCTTCCCAGTGCTCTTTTCTAAACGTCTGGCTGCTCTCTTTCTGTCTCCACCAAACATGTTCCTTCGGTCCTTTATTTTGCTGTCCTTCTCTGAAGAGTCTTTGGAGACTTCTCTCCTGCTCATCTTTGCTTCTGGCTGTTTCTCCCTTTCTCTTTGGAAAGAGTACAGTTCTCCTTTCTGGAACTATGCTTCACCCATGACAGACTTCCACTTGGAGTTATGCCAGTGTAAGATCTTCCACTTGCTGAGCATTAAAGCCATACAACTCCATTCCCAGTAACTTCTAGTCATCTTTTCAGCACTCTTCTTTAAAAAGCCAATAACATGGACTTCTGCCATAGGCTCCAGAAGCTCTAGAGAAAATCCCATTAAAATCCATGACTGGCAACTTAGGTAGAGCCTACCCATGAAAATTAGTCACCTAGATCCAGTTAAAATTAATGGAGCAGAAAAAAAACCCCAGTTCAGCAGTATTCCATCTCATTCAGAAACAAGTATCTAAACATGATTGGGTAATTTGCACCCTAAATCTCTTGTTTACAAAAAAAAGAGTGTTGTGGAGTGACTAGCTTAGATTAATCCCTCAATACTGCAGACATCTAAAGAGGTATGAAAACAATGGCAGACAAAAGTACCCCTCCGAGAAGAGGAGGTCTACCTCTGCCATTTTCTCTCTTAGATGACAATTGATAGTGTTTCATATTCCTTCTTCATTCAGCTTTGTATATACCTGCAGAGATGGCAGAAACATTTAGTCTCCTAGTCATTCGAGGAGACTAGAGACACAGTTTTCATCATTGTTCTGGGCCTTCTTTTCAGCTAGCTCTGTATGTGCAAGACTGGTTGAGTACTTGTAAACATATTCACTGCTTTATTTTTATGTCTTCATAACAATCTTTATTCACCAGCAGATGTTATGTCATGTGAGTGTAGCAGGTACCCATCTGTCCCACATACGTTTCTAAACCACACAAGTCAAAGGCTGTGTGCACCCACCAGTGTGGGTACACAAGGTCATTACTAAGATGTACTATTGTTGTTTTTTTAAGCAAACATATTTAGACATAAAAGGTGATTACAAGTCACTTATGTAAAAATGCCTATAATAAGTCCAGGTGCTTTCAAATGCAAGACTTTTACAGGGTAGATAAAACTCAGTTCCCAAAGTCGGTGGGAGTTTCACTAAACAGTTTTGAATGATCAGAAGCCTGAAAACATGACCCTTGAGAAGAGTATAGAAAGAAAGGGCTTTGTTTAGTCTGGAGAATTGAAGACTAAGAGGTGACAGGATTACAGCTTTCTACTATGTAACATTTTGTTACAAACAAAGGGAAGAAAATAAACAGTTCTTAGCCATTGTAAAGGACAAAAAAATAATAGGTTTAAAATGTACCAGGTAAATTTCAGTTTGACACTAGGAAAATATTTCCTAAGTGTAAAGACAGATTGCCTAGGCTGGCCGTGAGGTACTCATGCTGGCAGTTTTTAAGAGCAGGCCTGACAAGCATCTGTCAGGGTGGTTTAGGCAGGTCTAATCCAGTGTCAGGGCAGAGGGGATGACCCTGCAAGAGCCTTACCATCTCTGCTTCTATCAATTCATAGCACATTGAGCTGCAGCATTAAGCAAAACTTGGTTATCTGCTTGGAAAACCTTACTGCGCTGAACTGTGACAATGTTGATATTTCATCAGACGAATACAAACCTGGCTGCAGTACAAAATAAAAACAGTTGTCACAGAGGAGCCACCCGTTTGATGAGCATGGAACAACCCGTGCCCATGGAGCGCAGCAGTGCTCAGCTCACTTGCCCCCCTGCTGGGGGATGCTCAGACAGCTCAGCTAGGCTGTCAGATGAGAGCTGGTGTCCCTGAGAAGATATGTAATTCTCAGATATTATTACAAGATCTGTTTCTTTAAAATACATGTGATGCTCTACCTGCATCTTTGTGCCCTCAAATATCCACTGTAATTTCCACGGGAAACTTCCCTAAAGTGAAAGGCAAATAGCCAGCACCAATCGGACTATTTATACTTACATGGATACAGTTTTGCAGTGTTCTTTGTTTTGTAGGCATCTCTGCTTTTGCAATGAAGGATTTGAAGGGTAAAATGAAAACTCTTTATGCCAGGCACATCAAAGTGCTCTAAATTTAGAGGGGAAATGTTCCACTGTATCTTTGCTTAAGAAAGGGATCACGTGCACTCCAGTGATGGAAATATTGTCTCTTAACCTAATTTTATAATGCAATCAGACTGACCTCTCCTACATGCAGTAATTGGGAACAAAAAAAAAAGAAAAAGAAAAAAGAAGAGGAGCCTCCAACAGACTAAACAGAAGCTACCCTAGTTTTTAATCAATAGTCCTATTCCCACTGGCTATGTATTTCAGTTCAGAACACTGTAATTAAAAGTAGTGCTGAGCTGCACGTCTTTACAAATGAAATCTCTTGCTTCCATATGAATGTGTTGGTTTTTTTAAACACACCATGAAGTATTTGCTGCTAGAACACAGTCATGGTGAGCCTAAACAAAATAATCGTGTAAGGAGTCTTTAAATGTGAAGAAGAAAATCTCTTTAATTCTGCTAAGAAAACACTTTGTTGTCATGGGGGGGGTTGGGGTTTTAAGAGCACTGGAAGGATATTAATAGCACTGGTCAGATTGGAATGGCATGGAATGGAATGGAATGGAATGGAATGGAATGGAGCAGAATAGAATTAGAATAGAATAGAATAGGAATAGAATAGAATAGAATAGAATAGAATAGAATAGAATAGAATAGAATAGAATGGAACTGAATAGAATAGAATGGAATGGAATAGAATAGAATGGAATGGAATGGAATGGAATGGAATGGAATGGAATGGAATGGAATGGAATGGAATGGAATAGAATAGAATAGAATAGAATAGAATAGAATAGAATAGAATAGAATAGAATAGACCAGACCAGGCTGGAAGAGACCTTCAAGATCATCATATCCAACCTATCATCCAGCACCACCTAATCAACTAAATCATGCAACCAAGCACCCCATCAAGTCTCCTCCTAAACACCTCCAGTGATGGTGACTGCACCACCTCCCTGGGCAGCACATTCCAATGGCAAATCAACTCTTTCTGTGAAGAATTTCTTCCTAACATCCAGTCTGAACCTCCCCTGGCACAGCTTGAGACTGTGTCCTCTTGTTCTGGTGCTGGTTGCCTGGGAGAAGAGACCAGCCCCTGCCTGTCTACAACCTCCCTTCAGGTAGTTGTAGAGAGCAACAAGGTCTCCCCTGAGCCTCCTCTTCTCCAGGCTAAGCAACCCCAGCTCCCTCTGCCTCTCCTCATAGGGCTTGTGCTCCAAACCCCTCACCAACATGTCACATATTGTAAAAACATATTATCAAATCCTGCTTAAATTTGGGAGCATAGAGATAACTGATTCAGACAGGTGGCCCCATTGATTTCCCATAAATCTACCAGATTGCACTGAATGAGGTTTCAGCCCTACACAGATATTTTGAACTTATATTTCTTTGAAATAGGTAGCTTTCAAATAATTCATAAGAATGTTCAAACCCAAACAGCAGCACTGGGAAGTTCACATGGAGGCTACCACTTTGCCCACAGGCAGTTGATGAAATTGTAATTTGAAATACTGTTCCTTAGCAATTACATGTACAGAACTACTAAAAGATTTAGGCAACACAATTAGCATTTCTAATAAAGTTTCACTACTTTGTGTTGCTAGATGAAATTGACATCTTCTTAGAAATAAGAGGGAGGGGGGGTAAAAAAATCCTGGTAATTTTGCTGTTTAAAAAGAGGCTCAAAAAAATAAATGTACAAAGGTGCTATGAGGATGGGAATATTCTCATTCTAATCCTCTGTGATTAGTAGTGCATCTGCAGCGATTCTGCTTTGCATAAGAATATCCTTTTGCCCTTGACTTTATCACAGACTGAAGTTAATGGGCCAAAAGTATGCACTGAGTAAAATGGTCTTACTCCAAGGGTAGGTTTGGCTTACCCTACAGAAACAGGGTTCAGAGCAACTTAGAGAATTGTAATCATAAGAAATACACCTACATCCTGGCACCACCTCTGAAGAATGTTGCTAGCCTTAGATACATATTCAAGGTCAAATGTGAAATTAGAAGGGAAAAAAAAATTCAAGCTATTACTTCTTCGTTTAGTAAGTGATATATTGATTTCCTTAATTTTTCAGCTAGAAGGCTTTCAGAGCCCAATATTTCTTGCTAAGAGATTGATTCAGAATTGCATGAACAAGACTACCCTGTACATACAGACAGGTTGCATAAAGGAAATTAAATGGATAGCATTTCCCCAAATTAGAGACATCCTGGGCCAGTTTCTGCATCACCTAACATCACTTTCATAATGCTGGAAATTAATTAGCAGTTTTTACCAGATGTGTGTCCTGTGAGGGAATTTATTCAGCCAAATCTGCCTCTGTGACCACGGGTATCTCCACTGAAAAATCTTCCATTGTCTGTCACAATGGAAAGTTCAAAAGACTTAAAGTGGTGCCAGCCACAGCTTCTTGTACTTTAGAAAAGAGAAAGAAAGTGTATAGAACATATTTTCCCCCCACTCTACCCATAACAAGGGAACCAATGTATATTAGACTACTTGTTAAAGACTAATGCAGCATTTAAGTGGATACCTAACTTAGGACATTGAAGCTTCTATTTGTTGCTTTCGAGTCAGCTTAAAGATTTTGTATGAATGATGGGAAGTTCAGAAGGAGATGCTTTTGTCTTTGAAAGGAAGAGAAGTTGTTCCTGGATAGAGTTGCAGAAGAATGCATTCCAGGGTAAAAGCACCATCACTCAACACTTTCAGTTGCATGGGTAAGGGCAATCCTTTGTTCAAAATGCAAGGCCTTGAGGGTTCTGCTGTAACATAAAATGTGCTGCCTATCTCAGAAGGCAAGCTGATACGGAGGATCACACTGTGGAAGAATCAGCTTAGCTGAATGTACAACCCACAAATTCTTCAGGGTCTGTTCGAGATCTGGAAAATCAAACCACCAGAGGCTGTGCTGTGCCATAATAATGAAAAGTGTACCTGTAACCCTTTTTGCAAAACGGGGTTTATTTTAACCTACAGTAACATACCAAATCTCTTAGCAAAACAACGAGTGGCCTAAGCCAATATTACTTCTTTTGATCAATATACATAGTTTATAAAACAATATATAATTTCTTTACCATATAAAAAGTAGCTTATTAATCTAATAAAACTTACTAGAGCAAATAACTAATTTTTTGAGTGAGAAGAACACGAAACAAGAGTTACACACAGCTCTTAGAGAGGCTACAGCCTGGCTGTGTCTCTGTTAAAGATTTTGAATCACAGGGAACAGCAATCTCAAGCTGATTTCCTTGGGAAAAAAAAAAAAAAGACTTACCCACCCTTTGGATGTACCTAACAGAGGTCAGTCAGCAGAAGCAGGGCGAATGAGCATAGCTTGGTGAATCAGACTGATGAGACAGAGTCCGGGATGATACATACAGGTCTAATGCTTTTGTTTTAAAGCCAGAGCACAGAAAGGAAACAAAAAATATGTGGGAAAGAGAAGATGCCTTACACCAAGAGATAATTTCATCTCTTTTTCTTATTGAAAAGACCAGGAGCTGATCTGACTGCAATTAAAATCACTTTACTGGGGAGAAGGTACTGGTAGCCGTGGGGCTTGCCAATTTAGCAAAGTCAGTCATAACAAGAAAAACAAAGGCTGAGATCTTAATACTAACTAATGTAAATTAGGAATAATGAACATACTGTTAAAAGTTAAATCATCCAGCACTCTGTGCAGGGATATGATAGATTCTTGTCTTTTTGATGCCTTTAGGAAAACATTAGTATCCCACATGGAAGTTATTCTTCACTTAACACAAACTATTGGGCTTGTATCAGAAAGCACCAGGTGGCCCAAGCTAGATAACAGCATTGAAGTGAAGCTGCCTAGACCTGCTCAGCTACCCTAAATCCTAAAAATAACCACCACCACAACCCCCCCACATCCCCTCCCAGCATCATTCAAATGTGAAAAATAAAACAATTAACATTTTAGAGCAAAATCTCAGCCAGTGAGAAGGGTATTAGAACAGTTTACCAAGCACTACCTCTTCTACGAGTGCTTTCATTGTAGGCAGATGCTGATTTTAGTCTTTGTTAGTCAGTCAGTGATTTTCTGAGTGGTGCAGACCTTGTGCAGCCCTGCTGCTGAATAGGAAGATGTTTCCATTCCTCCAAAGAGAGCTCAGTGCATGCTCCATTCTTCTGCCATCTTCCCTGGGTCTACCTCTGAGCAGGTTCAGGTGCTCATAGCACCAACAGCAAATATACCTTTTCTCCCAGAGTTTCAGTCCAGACAATGAAAGAAACATAATTCAACTTTGAAAGAAGTAAAATATATACATACATGTATACAATATATACATACATGTATACAATATATACATACATGTATACAATATATACATACATGTGTACATTCACATAAACACACATATATATGGATATTAGACTACCTGTATAGGTCATTTACTGCTGTATATGTGTGTGGGAGGGGTGTGTATATCATACAAATATGAAAGCACTACCTGAAGGGAGGTTGTAGCCAGGTGGGGGTTGGTCTCTTCTCCCAGGCAACCAGCACCAGGACAAGAGGACACAGTCTCAAACTGCACCAGGGGAAGTTTAAGCTCAAGGTCAGGAGAAAGTTCTTCACAGAGAGGGTTGTTGGCCTTCCTGACCAGGAAGGTGGTGGAGTCACTGTCCCTGGAGGTGTTCAAAAAGGGGTTGGACGTGGCACTGGAAGCCATGGTTTAGCTGTCATCAGGTCTTGAGTGACAGGTTGGACTTGATGATCTTTGAGGTCTTTTCCAACCTTGTTGATTCTATGATTCTATGATTTGATCACCAAGAAATAAGCCAGACAAAATGGCATTCAGGTCAAGCTAAACAGTCTTGGCTTCTGTTGTTGAACTCTGTTGCAATTTGCCTCCCTATATCACAAAACTTTGTGAAAATATTTTCAACTTGAGTGAGAAAAGAGAAGCTTCTCTCCTAATAAAGAGTTGGCTTTTTTCATTTTTAAAGCCACTTCTGCAAACTTCTTTTCCTTAAACCAAGGACTCCAATTGCTCTTGCATATTGTTACATGAGACTGCTGTGAAAGGTCTGCCAACATTTGATTATATAAATCTGAGTGATTCCCATGTCATCAGACACTGCTTAAGGCACTAGCAGGCTTCATGATGCTTTCTTACCAGGTATTTTGAATTCAGAAATAGCACAATCTCTGGTTCATTAAAAACATCCTCTGTTAGCAAGCAGCAGTAGTGTGCAGTCACTCCTCAGTGACCACTGAAGTGCTATGCACATTTAGCAGGACTATTTTCATACCAATAAATCTAAACTTGTGTACAACTATCCGCTCAGGAACCCTGAACTATTTTTGTTCCCTTGTCTGTTCAGAGCGCTGCCTCTTCTGCTTACTTCCCCATTGGAAGATGGCATTTCCACTGAACCATGAACCTGCTTTGGCATAACAAATGTTCCTGGATGTTTCTCAAAACGTGTCACAAAGAGAACATCCTTTGTCTACTCCAATTATATCAGCATTGTTCCCTTCTTCTAGCTGTCATTTGAATATCTTCTCTTTTCAGCCTTTCTTCTAAGCATTAAGGTATTTCTTCCTGAATCAGTACATTTATGTCTGATCACAGAACGAGTCACCATGCTGCATGATGAAAAGAGGGAAGGTTGTGATTTCCTTACCTATGTCTTTTACCCGGAGAGAGGATCTGCTTCTGCATTACCAATGGATCAGAGGTCTTCCAATGACCTCACCAGAATTTTAAAGTTTAAAAATCAATACAGGCTGAGATCTAAAGCTGCCTATTCGTTTTGAATCAGCCAAGAAGAGTTCAATATTCAAGACACTTGTTGAAAGAGTATTTTCCCCTAGTACTAATAAGAAGGGCATCAGAATAAAGCAACATTTCTATGCAGCAATGTATACATTTCAGCCTCATTTTGCACTGAAGGAATTCAGTTAACTGTTACCAGAATAATTTATGTATTTATTAAAGAGCAGGCCTAGCTGCCACAATATTGTTCAGGAGGAAAGGCTTTGCAACTGCAAAGCCATGACACTTTCATATTATTGAGGGCTCACCTATGTTGCTGACACAGGGCTGGGTACTAGAGAGAAGGTGATCTGGACTCCATAGCAACCTTTTTTTCCTGTGTAGGGTATATGGAGGCTAGTTGTACTTTTTCTTTTCTTCCCCTCCACACACATGCATTTGAACAGCAGCTCTGAGACAACTCAAGAGTATTACTGTATTTTCCACTGTAGTGGTTAGCTAGCATATCTCTCTTCGGTGTAACAACACTAGCCCCTGAAATTCCCTGCTGTGGGGACAATGGCAGCCCTCCAGGCAGAAATGCTGCTGTAGCTTGCAGGCTCACAGAGTTCTGCAACAAAGAAGGAGAAGGGATGAGCAGGAGTAACTTCCATACATGCTTGTAATCTACATCCCCAGTTGGAGGAAGGCTGAACAGCCTGCAGCATTTTAGAATCATAGAATCATTAAGGTTGGAAAGGGCCGCTAAGATCAAGTCCAGCTGTCACAGGTCAACCCACACAGCTGAGTCCAGAGCCCTAGAATGGACCATCTCCACTGTGTGGAATTTCTTTCCCCCCTCTAATTCTGAGGTCTTGAAGTGAGAGTGACCCTTGTTCTAACACAGGGCACAACCACCACATAGAGATGTCTCACCACTCCCATAGGCTGAGAAATGGCCCATGCACTCCCCACACACTGCAGAGAAGGAGATTTTCCTGCACCAGCTATGGAGAATGCCTCGCAAGCCAACATGTGACAACACGAGCTTCAGAACACCTGTGTGACCTCAGTACATACAGCACAGGCACTGTCATCCCTTCTGTGCCATGAGACCCTCAGGCTGCAGGCTCCAGACCTCTGTTTCATCCAGGTGCACCGTGACACAAGACAGACCTGTAGCAAAACAACACGAAGGTTTATTTAACTTGGTTTGAAGCCAAGGTTCAAAGGTATGCATGCAGGGGTACAGGGGTTGGAAGCAAAAAAGGCTACAGGAAAATCAAACTACAGTCTCCCTTTCAATATTCCCTTCTTAGAAAGGATATTTACCAAAAGTGTGGTCCTTGGACTGCTGCTCACTCATTTCCATATGCTAACCCCATTCTCATCTCCTAGTCTACATTATTTCCTCCTGTGCCTTTTGTTGACAGCTTTTCCTGGAGACTTACACTTCAGAGACCCCTTCCCAGGCTTTCACTTTCTGCTTTATTTTACAATAAGTACCCTCCTGCAGGCTCACATGACTAATGCATGTCCAGAAGATGCTCTGAGCAAAAGAAGTCATATGTCACATACTATGAACCAAATGTATTGTTCCTGTATTCTGTCAAAGAACTGCAGACATGAGAATGAGAATCTTGATGAGAAACATCTCCAAGTAGTCAGCTCCTTATGGCTCTAGTTCCCTGCTAGTCTGGGGGGATTCCTAAAGAGAAGGTAGTAGGCACTGGTCAAACTCAGTTATTTCTGTTTGAAATAAGACTATCCACTTTAGACAGCACATGTTTAATAATATTTAAATCTTTGAATTGTTTCAATTGTTAATTTGTCTCATTTCCAATTTCTATATTCATAAAGTTTCCCTGTGTAGCTGAGTTTATTTCCTTGGGTTTTAGAACACCTGAAGCATCTGCTATATTTAATTAAAGGAATGTGTTAACAGCTCCTTTGTGTGACAAGCCCTGTGAGGAGAGGCTAAGTGAGCTGGGCTTGCTTAGCCTGGAGAAGAGGAGGCTCAGGGGAGACTTTATTGCTGTCTACATCTACCTGAAGGGAGATTGTAGCCAGGAGGGGGTTGGTCTCTTCTCCCAGGCAACCAGCACCAGAACAAGAGGACACAGTCTCAAACTGCACCAGGGGAAGTTTAGGCTGGAAGTGAGGAGACAGTTCTCCACAGAGAGAGTTGTTAGCCATTGGAATGTGCTGCCCAGGAGGTGGTGGAGTCTCCATCCCTGGAGGTGTTCAAGAGGGGATTGGATGTGGCACTTGGAGGCATGATTTAGTAGTCATGAGGTGTTGGATGACAGGTTGGACTTGATGATCTTTGAGGTCTTTCCCAACCATATTGATTCTATGATTCTATGATCTCTCTAACATCCTGATTTAAGACTAAAGAGTAATGGCACATGAGAAAAAGGTCCTCTATTACTCAGGTTTGCAATGTAAATTGTGTAAAACATTTTTGAATGTTCTTTTATTTTTCAGAAGCAAGTGGAATCTCCAGAATGTTTAAGAGTTTTGGACTTTCTAGGAACCAAGTTATTTCCTGAAGTTGTAGGCTTAGCAAATGGCCCTTTACACCAAAGGATTTAGACGTCAGCGCAGCCAACTGTGCGTCACATTTCCTGCCCTGCAAAGGTTAGGATAGGGCAGCTAGAATCAACACAGAGTCAAACTGCAAATTAGATTACAGAGCTGAAAATAATTAAGCAATAACCAGAGAGGAACAGGGTATTTCCTGGGGCTTAATGACCTGCTGGGAGGAGCTGAGGGGTTTAGTGTGACTTTCAGCTAAACATCACGAAGGAAAGTGCTACAGTATACTTTTTCCTGGCCCTTGCATGTACAAAGGGCAATGCCACATTGTTGCTACTCCCAAAGAGTTAATGTGCTCAGTGTTAGTCAATCAGATTTAATTTTTTGCCACCAGACAGAGTCTGGGGCACTGCAGGTCCCTGCCTATGGCAAAGTAATTGGAGGCAAGATCAGAGAAAGATTACTTTTTTTGGCCAGTTTCTCTTGTAGAGGGGCAGAGGGATTAAATCAGTTGACCACTGAAAGCTTTCCTGCTACATGGCATAGGTGATTCCAGTCATCTCTTCTCCTCTCTGTATCATATCCTACTGTCTTTTCCCCAGGCACCTCATCTGACCTTTCTCTCAATCTCATACTTTCTAGAAAGCTTCATATTTGCCTTCCCAGCTAGCTCTATCCTATGCCTTTATCATACCCTCCCACACTAAAGGTCAGCAGTTCCCTGCTCAATGTCAAACCTGTGCATGGCAGTCAGAGCTTTCCAGTCCCCCTTGCTGCTTCTTGCCTCTCCCAGCAGGCCTCTTGTGCTAGTACCCACACTTGGATCTTGCTTTGCACTTCCTCTGCGGGGTGCTCGGGTAAGTTCTCATTGCTAATCCCTATCCAGCACTTCCAGCTCAGAGTGAAAGCAGTAAACCAGATGAACTCAATTCCTTTCTGTGTTTGCAGCAGAACTGTACCGATATTTTCAGCAGAGAATGGCATTACAGAGGGAGAGGCAGCTAAGATATTACTGTATTTCTTTTCCCTTTTGGTTTTGTTGTTATTTACAGTCTGGTGGTTACTTCTGTACCACACCTAGAAAGCAGACAAAATGGTGGCTTTTTTTTTAGGTCTTATTTTCTTTTAAGTAAACAATGCTTATTCCAGCTCTGGTGGCCTCCAATGGAGAAGTGAAAAAAATGGAGAACCCCAAAGCACCTAGCATGCCAGCAAGAACAAGACTCCACCCAAATATTAGTTTCTTCAGCCCTCATCAAAACAAAATATCCTGCAGACTTGACGAGCTCCATACAGTCACCTCTTGTGCAACCATGCCGGAGCCCAGCGAATCACACTGGGAATGGATTTGGCCCAATCTGTGGAAAACAGAAATCGAAGGGCAGAGTGACCTGGTTTGCAGCAAGAATGCAAACACAAGTGATACAGTATTTTCTTCATTTTAATCACTAAGCTGCAGAACAGTAATCTGATTTCTAGACCTGGAGTTTTGTGCAGTGAGGCCAACTAACTAATGTTAGCCCAAGGTTTTCCGCATGCTGTGAAGCAAATTAGTAGCAAATTGCACATCAAAGCATGGATCATTGTGTCTTTTTACCAAATTATTATTGCCAGATCAATATTATTAAGTACTTCTTTACACACCTGTGTAATTTACACACAAATTGGTGGAACAAACTGCAGAGCAGAAATTACATTACCTGTTGCTAAAATGCATCCACTCCTCTAACAAGAAGCAGCAGCCCTACCAGACAAAAGCTCTGGGCATAAAATGAAGATGATGACTCTACTTATCCAAAATTGCAAGTGAAGTGTCAGTAGGTAAAAATCATGGTAAATATCTGGATATAGAGAGTTATACGCTGCAACTCTCTTGCCAAAAGTGAGAGATTGTACTTACAAGGACATCAGTCTTATCCAGAGTCCCTGCAGATCCTCACCCACTAATGCCAAAGGTAGTCTTCAGCTTGTGGCCACTGCATCTTCTTTTTAGAGACTCTCAGTTTTCCCAAGAGGACTTCCTAAAACTGGTGCCCTTAATGCACAAGTTCTCACAATTCAGTGTTGCAGCAGATCACAAAGCACCCATTTCTAATGAACAAAATGCATTTCCCATCTCCCTCATAACATCAGCCTTTTACTGTCTCGGGTAATTTGGAGGCTTAATGGAGGTGGGACTGATGGGAGATTTTTGTTCCTATTCCCTGAGCCCGCTCCCTCCAAAGGAAAATTAATTGCTCAGCAACAATGCCAGCATAAAGGACAGAATCTGCCATCTTTCTTCCTTATGAAATCAGTTATATTACCAGAATACAGCTAGAGACTGTATTAAGTATTGGCATGGATGTTAGCATCTATGCACTCTAAAAGCTCAAGAAATACACAGTGGTTCATCATCCAGCCAGGACTGTGGGCCTGAGTTCTGGTATTGCTAGTTTCACGCCAGAAAAGAGGATTCTTCAGTCATTTCAACATTTTTACATGTGTTTGTTTGAATTGAATGAGTGTTTTCCAGTCTCAGTTGTAACAGCAGCCTGCTCTCTGAATGACTAAAGTTTGCATTAGCATGTGCCATCTCTAGATGCAAATTATGTAAAGGGTATTTTTCTTGGCTCTCCTGAGATCACAGCTGTCATGAAAAACTTTCAAGAGGCTCACAAGAGGAGAAAATACAGAAGTCAAGTGATGTTTTCATCATCAGAGGCACAAGCTCCCTGGATGTTCTTGCAATGTACAATATTCCTTTAAATTTCCTCTTTTCCCCACCCCAGCATCCCTAAAGCCTGCAGAGAGATCTCCGTTCCATCTCATCACTGACAGATACCCCCTCAGTGAGGGGTACCTAGCCATTAAGCAGCCAATTAAAAGAAACCTGCCTGCTACAATAACAAGAAGAAGGGGAAAAATGTCTAAGATCTGTACAATAGATGAAAATGTCCTTGGGTCTGTCAGGTTGCAGTGAAGAAAATGCCTTACAGCCAAAAAAAGAAGAGGGAGCAAGGATGCCATGTTAGCAGGTGAGAGGAAATGCTTTTTAGCTTCGTGTCTCCAAGGGACAGGAGGGAAAGATACACATTTCTCTAAGGGTTTGGTTGCCCCCCCTCTCCCCTTCTTTATGCACCTCCAGTCGACCTAATTATGTCAATGCCTCCTGAAACTTGTTATAACAACTTCTCCCCATTGCAATGACACTCCTGATGAAAGTGACATTGAACTGACCCAGGGAGTGGCAGCAGAATCGTGGCACTGGCTGCATCTCCTGTGCCACTGTGAACTTTACAGGTCAGGATATCTGCTACCCTAAAAGGAGAAAATGTCAGCACACTCGAGGAGAACACAGTGCCACGCAGTTTCAGCATGGCCCAAAGTTTTCTTACAGCACTTTTTGCATTCTTAATTTCTCCCTTTCTTCCTTGGGGAAGGCTATTTACATTAGGTGTATCGGGGGGGGGGTGGGGTGGGAGATGTGGAAGTGTGAAGTTTCTTATGACATAAAAAGTACCCTTCTTCAGGAAACAGGAACATCTCATGGCACAACATATGCATTTTATTCAAAGTAGCCTTCATAAGCTAATAAAGCAAACACATCAGATTTACATTTGTGACTAGCAAAGACAAGGGGATTGTTTTTGCTTAGGTGGTAATGTGCTCTAAAAGGAGAGTGAATCTGCATTTCTTGTCAAGGAAGTTGGGGCACAGCCAGAATTCAAGCCAGATACTGACTCTTGATGTCTCTGCTCTGGGTCAGGCTCTCAACTCTACTTTTTTATGCTGTTGAACTTTCTCTTACTACAATCTACTTCAATGCCCTTAAATAGTGATAAGCTGACTGATTCTTCCACTTCCTTGCTCTCTGGCAATATGTGATGATGGACATGTATTAATTCATTATGATGATACATTTTCCAGAATAAAATAAGAGTCCTTTATGAGAGGCAGCAAAGTGTAAATTTCTGAGCTACTAGCAGCTATTGTACAGTAGTTCAGAACCCAGATGATCTTTCCTGGACTACTCGTTGCCACTGATTTTATGATATTTTCATAATGGTCACAGATTGTCATTGGTTTTATGGCATGTCAAAAAGCAAAGCCTTGGGGATGAATTACAAACATCTAAAATCCCACACATAAGGACTCCTTGAGTACAGTACCCAGCAGTCTTGACAGTCCTGTGGGCAGTAAGGTATGACTTGAGGCTGAGATAGAATAGAATAGAATAGAATAGAATAGAATAGAATAGAATAGAATAGAATAGAATAGAATAGAATAGAATAGACCAGACCAGGCTGGAAAAGACCTTCAAGATCTTTGAGTCCAACCTATCATCCAACACTATCTAATCAACTAAACCATGGCAACAAGCACCCTATCCAGTCTCTTCTTGAACACCTCTAGTGATGGTGACTCCACCACCTCCCTGGGCAGCACATTCCAATGGCTAACCACTCTCTCTGTGAAGAACTTTCTCCTCACCTTGAGCCTAAACTTCCCCTGGTGCAACTTGAGACTGTGTCCTCTTGTTCTGGTGCTGGTTGCCTGGGAGAAGAGACCAACTCCCTCCTGGCACATCCACAAAAAAATGCCATAAAGTGATGCAATGATCCAGTTCCACTTTACAGTGTTGAGCTAACAACTTGTGAATCAGACACAGGCAGCTGTGCTTGGACCAGCCAAGGGTAGCTGCCAGCAGTGCAGACACATGTGACCAAAGGATGGATGCATTCACTGCCAGGTTTTACCACTGTTACTATAACCTGGACTAACTACACATGCTTAAAGCTAGGTTTAGACTGTCCATTTACCTCTAGTAAGTGGGGTGCTATTCCCTTTAAATGCCCAAGCAGGGTTTGAAAACCAGGTGTATCTCCTTTCTGTCCCTCACCTTGGCCAGAACTTAACCTGTAAGTATCCCCTTGAAAGCTTTTAATATCCTCTTCCTACCTTGCATGCAATACATTTCAGCCTTGATCATTTGGCTTTGAAGACTCCAAGGCAGAGTGTGTGGGTTGTGACATTTACCAGGATTTCTCTTGTGCTTGTTTCAGTGTGCAGGGTAAGGTGAGAATTTTGCATATGTTTTTTTTTCACAGGCTCTGTCCATCACACACCCATGCAGAAAACATAGTGAAGAAGAGCTACCTACACCCAGAATGAGGGAAAAGATGGCTCCAAGACTGAGAATAAAGCCTTGACTTTCTGAACTTCATCCTAGCATGGTTTTATCCCAAAGGCCAGGTAAACCATTTAATTTCTGATTTCCATCTATATCTAGATTATAATGATTATTACACCTATATATTATTTGTTTATATAATACCTATATGCTCCATCCAGGAAAAAAACACAGTGACCTTTTGTCCCAATAATATTTTCCTCTATTATATCCTTGATGGAGAAACAGAAGTAAAATGATCATTATATTTGCAGAATTAGAATAGAATAGAATAGAATAGAATAGAATAGAATAGAATAGAATAGAACAGAGCAAGTTGGAAAAGATGACTGAGATCATCAGTCCAACCTATCACTCAACACTATCTAATCAACTAAACCATGGCACCAAGTGCCCCATCAAGTCTCCTCCTGAACACCTCCAGTGATGGTGACTCCACCACCTCCCTGGGCAGCCCATTCCAATGGCCAATCACTCTTTCTATGAAGAACTTCCTCCTCACATCCAGCCTAATATGTTTACCTTCTGAAGTGCCCTATGAGTGCTAAGTATCTCTATTACTCAGTTTTTTTTCTGCTTGTATCTCCATACTCACTAGAAGCTGACTATATTCTCCATGCTCAGGAGGTAAGTCTGCAGAAAACAGGTCAGATACCATTTGCTGTGAGGGACAGCAGATGTAGATCCAAGGGTCTTGCCACAGAGAACAGCTGCGTGCTGAAATCTGAGGAAAAGCAGAAGTTCAGGGCTTCCACAGGCACAGCAGTGCACAAGGACAGATGAGTTTGGAAAGGTCTCATAGTGGGAGGCACTCCCGGTGTCTAAGCTTGTGTCTAATTGCCCTAATTCGTGCCTAGGGACAGGCTCTGGTAGTTGCTTTCTCACATGAGTAGCTCTGCAGTACACAAACACCCATGCAGGCTGACACTTTCCATCCATCCACATGCTCACATGCATACACACTCATGCTGATTTTACATATTCTGTCTCTGTGTATGAGCTGTGAGATTGCAGGAGGGGCTGGCACCAAGCTTTCCCCATGCTTGTTTTGATACACATTCTGCTATCAATTGCCTGTAACTTTGCCAAACTTCTTCTGTCTAGATCCAGTTGAAGTCTTCTGTGCCAACTATATACCACAAGTTGAAAGCTTTTTGGAAAATTCCTGCACTAAAGCAGTTCAAATGGTTCAGTGATCTGTATCAGGGGAAAATGTGCTGCTTGTGTTCATGCTGAAAATAAAAATAAACTCTGGGTAACCTGCTAGCAGAGATGCTCTCACTAACTCCATGCTTTGCAGCAGGAAGTTAAGCTTGTCTGGAGGACTAGGGCCTTTATTGCAAGAGTGCCTTTTGTCATCCACATGAAAAATTGCTTGCTTTGGCCCACTGACCAGGCTTTGAAGCCTCCTACCTTGCAGAGGAAAAATCTGGAAAATCTTCAGAGCTAAAAGTTGCAAAAGGAGTGCAGGAAATCCTGCCCAACCTCCAGACTGGTTAGTGTCACTATTACAGGAAGGGATAAACCAGTTTGTTCCCAGTGTGAGACTTTGTCATGGCTTTCATGCACTCCCCCAAGGCCAGGACACAATGAAAGGATTCACCTTTCTCTGCAGGCAGTGCAGAAGGAAGCTGGCTTTCCTAAGTATATCCCTACCTCTCCTTACTGAATGCTAAAGAGGAGGCCATGTCCCTGTCAAGGAGGAAGGCATCTGGCTGGCCAAGGCTCAACAAGACCCACTGCTTAGCTGCAGGTAATAATAATAATAATAATAATAATAATAATAATAATAATAATAATACTATACACCAGGTTGGAAGAGACCTTCAAGATCATCGCATCCAACCTATCAACCAATCCAACCCACCTAAATACAATACAATACATAAGAATACATAAGAAAATTCATGTTTAAATCTATATTTCAGCCAATCAAATGTTATGCATTTTCTTATATGTTGCAAGTTGTTTGCTATTGGAATGTGCTGCCCAGGGAGGTGGTGGAGTCACCATCCCTGGAGGTGTTCAAAAAGGGATTGGACATGGCACTCGAAGCCATGGTGTAGTAGTCATGAGGTGTTCGATGACAGGTTGGACTTGAAGATCTTTGAGGTCTTTTCCAACCTTATTGATTCTATGAACTCAAGTGTTCTTTCCTTCACTATAGCTTTTGACTAGTAGCAGTCTACTCATATTTTCACTTTTCCAGCCTTCCTGAGTCAGCACTTCATAGACATAGGGCAACACTTCTTTCAGGTTCAATACAACATATTTAATTCAGACTTGCTGTGACAGTCTTACCTCAAGCACAAAATAACAGACACCTCTGTGGAGGCTTAATAGAAAGTGCTTCTGACCACTGGGCCCATGCAGTCATTCAGCATCCTTCCACTTACAGTTTTGGCCCCATTTGTCCCAGAGTGAGTTGCTATGAAAACCACTAAAGGTCAGAAATAGCATCCCAGCTGTTGGTAATGAAAGATTAATAATCACAGAATCACCAAGGTTGGAAGAGACCTCAAAGATCATCAAGTCCAACCTCTCACCACAGACCTCATGACTAAACCATGGCACCAAGTGCCACATCCAATCCCCTCTTGAACACCTCCAGGGATGGTGACTCCACCACCTCCCTGGGCAGCACATTCCAATGGCTAACAACTCTCTCTGTGAAGAACTTTCTCCTCACCTCGAGCCTAAACTTCCCCTGGCGCAGCTTGAGACTGAGTCCTCTTGTTCTGGTGCTGGTTGCCTGGGAGAAGAGACCAACCCCCACCTGGATACAACCTCCCTTCAGGTAGTTGTAGACAGCAATAAGGTCTCCCCTGAGCCTCCTCTTCTCCAGGCTAAACAACCCCAGCTGCCTCAGCCTCTCCTCGTAGGGCTTGAGCTCAAGGCCTCTCCCCAGCCTTGTTGCACTTCTCTGGACATATTCAAGTGTCTCAATGTGACCTTTGATCATTCTCTTTGCACATCAGCCATTATAGATGCATCTGTGGAAGGAGGGATATGGGTGACTCTTTGCCAACCACTGGATCCTACGGCATGATCCCAAGGATGCCCATTTCTCCAAGCTCACTATAAGCAAAGCCCAACACCGGTGGACCTTCCCCTACACAGCTGCAAGGCTGAGATTGTAGTCTGGGCTTCTCCAAGCAGAGGTGCATTTTTGCAAAGTGTGCAAGGCTTGTGTCTTCCACAGTTCTTTTCACCAGGACATATAGGATGATCCCCTAAATAACTGTTTGATGGGTGAATTTGTTTGGAAAGAGACTGATTTTTATCTATCTATTTATTTATTTATTTATTAATCTGGCTTTAATCAAAGGGTTTGAAAAGTCCACCAAATTCAAAACTTCAAACATGCACTTTAAACAGCTGCCAAACAACTGCAAAACTTTAAACATCCATACTTGCCATAACATCCAGACAGCCTCAAGATTTTTCTGCTAATCTCCTAATAATCCTAACGTGGCAATTTCATGCTCTAGCACATCTGCTTCTAAAAGGCATTTTGCATAGTTTTTTCTGATTGTGTTTCTGCATCTCAGGACAACTGAAATGAATGATACAATTTACATCAAACTCTGCTGAGTTTGTAGCAGAGTAGACAAATGTTTGCTATGGTTTGGAACACCATGACATGATAAACATTTAGGGAAGCATAAGATACAAACTCACTTTTGTTCTTCGTCTTCTCATGGTGAAAAAAACTGAGAGGATGCCAATTATTTACATTTTGCCCCAGAAGTTTACATCTTTCTCTTACAGGAAATATTTTCATTTAACATTACTGTATTTGTCATTTTTTCACATAAGTTCTTTTATCTATAACTACCTGGGTCCATGATAATTCTATTTTACACCTAAATAACACTAACACTAGGAGGTTTAAATGAAGCCTTTACTGCTTCCCACATTGTTTCCCAGACTACTTCATAGCAAACAGTATCCCTGACAAACTACTGGCTGCAGATAATCTTCATCTTGCTGAGACAAGAAGCAAAGATCATTTTCTTTCATTTATGTTAGAGCCATGAGAAAGTACAATTGAGGTGCTCAAATACAGAATTCACAATGCTACTCATTTGATTGTTTCCTAGTCAATAAATCCATCATCTCCTCGGCTGCTGAGTATCACTAAGTTTAATGTTTGAGGAAGCAAAGCCCAGTTGAATAAAGAGATAAAATACCTTCACTCTGTGAAGATAACTTTGCTGAGGGGAAACACTAAAATATTGGTGTATGTCCTAAAGCTAAAACCCAGGCTAGTCTGAATCACAAACCCTGCCGCAGCGTCTGACAGATTCATGGCTCTTCTCCCTTTTGCTTGCTTACTGTACCTGCCAGTTACTGGAAATATTTGTCTCCCTCGCTTTTTGTATCCAAACAATACCTCCCTTGAGTTTTAGCTGGTACACAAATAGAAATGTGACGTAAAGGACAAAGGATAATTTTGGCCTGCTGACATTTCTTGTGTTCGTGGGCTAAAGAAAGTTAGTAAGAGAGTTTACTGCGTATACCGCTTGCACACTAAAAACGTTCCTCAAGAGGTTAAAAGTTCAAAGTTGAGTCAAAGTCTGCACTGCCTCCACTCTTCCCTTTTAATTATCTGAGGTCAGGAAGTTAATAATACCAGAAATCCCCAGTAGAGACCTCTTGCTCAGTGTATGAACTTTAAACTTGTACAGCTTTTTTCAAAGGGTAAAAAGTTCAGTGAAAACACAGTGGATTTTCCCTCTGGTCTCCACCAATTCAACCTCAAGGGTTAAAAGTTTAACTGTAAAAGAGGAACCTTTGTTCTCTGAGCTACATTTACAGAGTTCACTTATTAAAAGGTAAAGATTTCAAACAGCAGCTAAAGTCCAAAGCGCTTCTTTTCCATAACGATGAAAATATCGCAATGAAGGAAAGTCCTTTGATCTGTTATCACTTCCCTCAGAAGTGGCTGCCAAAATTTATTGTTCTTTTTATTTTGGACTTTTGATGGGTAATGGAGCCCCACAGGTCCCTAAGGCCACGTGTGTCTGTTAAACAGCAACATGCTGCATTTGTGAATCTGTCCCACATTTTTTTTCAGCCAGGCCATATCTTTTCCTCACCGAAACATTTACCGCAGATGTTTCTCTACCGGGGCTTTTTGCACAGTTTATTTCACACGAGGGCGCGTTCCCCAGCTCTGTTAATGGCAAATATGTCAAGTATAGGTGCTTTCATTATCTTACTTCTCTAAAGAGTAAGATTCCCACGCTGACCTTATAGCCACTGCGCTGCTAGAAAGCACACAAAACAGTTAATCTAAAATGCGTCTGGTTGAAACAGTTAATCTAAAGTATGTCTGCTTTTATATAGCGCAGCTCAGATCTATGCTAAGGGAGTTCCCTGAGGAGGATTCAGGAGGTGCAAAGAGACTGATACTAATTGGTGTGGGTCAAAAGGCTTCCAAAAGGAGGAAAACCCAACAAAAATATTACTTTTGTTTTGAGTCTTTGGCCCCATGTCTAATGGCCAGAATAAGCATTTATGGAACCGAAAAGGGAAATGACCTTGTCTTGGAATATAATAGATGCTATGCATGAATTTGGGATAACCACCATCTTTTAAAACCAACAGATTCTAATTTGGGCTGTCCTTAGGGGGGTTTTCATAACATGATGGCATGAGTGGTCTGTCTATTACCGATCAGCTTATTACATTTCAAATGGACTCAGAACAGTTCAGTCCTGCGTCATTTGTAAAGAAGGTGAAGCTCACCATTTCGGCATTGCTGGATCTCCAAGCAAAAATCTTTCACTGTGTGCTTGAAAGTGTTGCTCTGACTGACACCTGTGACTCTGACTCTCCGTTACAGACCTCAGTAAAATCAATATGAGCTCTCACTTTGAGATACGCACATCTTGCTCTCAGAGCATAACTGAAGGGCTTTTTCCTCCTGCTCCATGTGACCCATGCATTGAAGGACAGTTCTGAGAAGTGAAGTTTTAAACCTAGTTCTGCTCTATAATTTTGTTTATGGGGTGTAACCTACCCTTTTCATTTTCTAGCCTTTCTCATAGCATAATGCTCACTACTATGGTTATATCTGCAATGGACCTGCAAATCTTCACTATTAGGAAGCTTGTACTTAGGAGTTTCAGTTCTACAGACTTTGCACTACCTGTCATGCCATTTAACCTATAACTTTGTTCACTTGATTACATTGCCAGATGAAGACTAGAGCAAAGATAAGTTTTCTTTGAACATTCTGAGAAACATTTCCTCCCTCCTTGATCTGAACAGCAATTGACTCCAACACAAGAGCTGTTTCAAGCTGAGTTTAGAAGGAAAGGTTTGCCATTATGGCAGAACCACTGTACTGGTTCCAGCTAAATGCAGTGACTTTATGAGAGGGTCTAGCTGGGTCAGCCCAGCCATATTTATATCAGCCTCTCTTAAAAGGGTAGTTGGCACTAACTACACATGACCTTCTCAGCAAGCTCCATTCAAGTGTCCTCCCCCTGGTGCTCCAGGGAAGGTTTAGGCTGGATGTTAGAAGTTTTTCACAGAAAGAGTGATTGGCCATTGGAATGTGCTGCCCAGGGAAGGGGTGGAGTCACCAGCACTGGAAGCATTTAAGAAGAGACTGGATGGGGTGCTTGGTGCCATAGTTTAGTTGATTAGATGGTGTTGGGTGATAGGTTGGAGTTACAATACAATACAATACACCAAACCAGGTTGGAAGAGACCTTCAAGACCATCGCGTCCAACCCATCAACCAATCCAGCCCACCTAAACAACTAAACCATGGCACCAAGCACCCCATCAAGTCTCCTCCTGAACACCTCCAATGATGGTGACTCCACCACCTCCCTAGGCAGACCATTCCAATGGGCAATCACTCTCTCTGTATAGAACTTCTTCCTAACATCCAGTCTAAACCTTGATGATCTCAAAGGTCTTTCCCAACCTGGTGAATTCCATTCTATGCTAACCCCTAAACTCACAAGGTACCAATAGATTCTGTAGGTCACAAGGCATCCAGATAGAGGAAAGGATGATGGAATCTGGTTATGAAACCATTTATGAGACTTGCAATAGGTAGCATAGCATGATTTTTTATTGGAAGAAGACCCTTTTGGACATAATTGTCCTTTTGCTCAATTAATTACAATAATGCTTAATACCAATTAAAAAAAAAAACACAAATCCAGACTGTCAATACAGCTGACACTGTGCAAAGCATGACTGTTTCACAAATACAATCTTAGTTCAAGTGATTCCAGGATCAAATTGAGTACCTGGCAATCAGACCTCCATAAATTATAATCTTAAATGGAGTGTACATTCTCAGCTTCAGTGAGACATGAAATATTTTACTCCTCTGTCAGTCTCTATATATGCTTTTTGGCCTTTAACCATAGCTATTCTGTGTCCCAGTTCTTGGCCTGCATCAGGAACAGTGTGGCCAGCAGGAGCAGGGAGGTCATTCTGCCCCTGTACACTGCACTGGTTAGGCCACACCTTGAGTCCTGTGTCCAGTTCTGGGCCCCTCAGTTTAGGAAGGATGTTGACTTGCTGGAACGTGTCCAGAGAAGGGCAACAAAGTTGGTGAGGGGTTTGGAACACAAGCCCTATGAGGAGAGGCTGAGGGAGCTGGGGTTGCTTAGCCTTTAGAGGAGGAGACTCAGGGGTGACCTTATTGCTCTCTACAGCTACCTGAAGGGAGGATGTGGACAAGTGGAGGTTGGTCTCTTCTCCCAGGCAGCCAGCACCAGAACAGGAGGACACAGTCTCAGGCTGCACCAGGGGAGGTTTAGGCTGGATGTTAGGAAGAAGTTCATTACAGAGAAAGTGATTGCCCATTGGAATGGGCTGCCCAGGAAGGTGGTGGAGTCACCATCATTGGAGATGTTCAGGCGGAGACTTGATGGGGTGCTTGGTGCCATGGTTTAGTTGTTTAGGTGGTGTTGGATTGGTTGATAGGTTGGATGCAGTGATCTTGAAGGTCTCTTCCAACTTGGTTTATTGTATTGTATTGCCTTTCTAGAGGCTAACTCAAACAAGCTTTTGCTGTGTCTCAACCTTCAGGCTAAAAACCCAATTGTTTGGCTTTGTTTTTTTCAGTAAAATAAACTTTATTGGCAAAACTGCTGCTGGGCACTGTACTCTGTTGAAGCTGGGTTTTGGCTTTTTTAATAGTGCAACTGTAGGTCACAGGGTTCAAAACCAGTACTTCAGAGAGTTCCTTTGCTCATCTCTGCTATCATCTCACCCCCTCCACGTGCATGCACCTATACAAAAGCACTTCTAAGCACAAAATTCAGCCTCTGATAGATGGGACAGGAGAAGTGCTGTGTAGAACCATAGCTCTGACCTACAGGCACCATCCAGTTACACTGGGAAGAGTAGAAGATGATGCTTCTCACCTGCCCTCCTGCTGGCAGAAAAGAAAGTGTTTCTGCTCTCCTGTTGTCCCATTTTACTGCTCTGAGTATTAATATACTATGCAGCAGTTTAAAACAAATCAGCCATGAGCTGTGGCAGCCTATGAAGATCTGTTATCTCTGCATCAAGGGGGATGACCTCCACTGAGGAATGAGGAAGGGTGCTAACCTTTGAAATGAGTCACAGGCACTTGTGAGAACCCTGAATGACATACCATACTGAGGAGTTAGAGTTGGTTATTAGATGTAAATACTCTACAGTTTGTTTCATTTGCAATTCTTCCTTTTAATTCTCTGCTAAGTCCTTCTTCACCACTTGCCCCCTTTTAATGTAAACCTAACTGACAAAGCTCTGTCCCTTGCCCTGCAGGAAAATCCTGCCATGAAAAATAATAGGAAAATCAAAGGAATGTGAATTTATTTCCTACAGAGAAAGCTCTTCTGGAGAAGCTGCTCTTTGTGATTGTTTTCCCTGTGTAAGAGAAGGAGAGAACAGATTCAAACACCATCTGCTATAAAAAGCCTCCCGCAGAAAGCACATAATCAGATGCTGTAGCCCCTCAGTTTAGATTTAGGGTCCCTGTATTTGTTTAAGCTGACTGACCCTGTTAGAAGGGATGAGGGACAAGGGACAGTGGTGCAGTGCAAGCTGAATTGTTATTCTACACCATGCTAACAGCATGCTCACTGCATGACAGGAAGGCGTTGCCTGATGCTTATGGGACTTGAAGCCTGTTCTAGAGCCTGTAAAGTTTCCTGTTCTGTTCATGAGCAGATTACCAGAGCTCAGCTGCCACCTAAGTTAAAACCAAGGAAGTCCATACTCTCCCCTCCTTAACCTATACTATTTATGTCATACTCAGAAGCAATTATTATCATACAACATATATCATTTGCTGTCTATTCTCACCCAAAATGAGATCAGCTTGTAGTACACAATAGATTTCTCCCTCCTTCCTCATCACCCACCAGGTACAACAGGTACACACCAGGGCAGACAATCCTGTGGGTGGATTTGCCTTTGCCTAAAGGAGGACTAGCCCACACCTTTTTCCCTAGGATGTTCCCATGCCAGAGAAACTCTTACCTCATTCTAGAGCATGTGGCAGTTTGGATTGGGCAGAGGCAGCTCTGGTGTTAACCAGACAAAGTGGCTAGTGCTGGATGCACATCTCAGTTTTTAAAGACCCTTTCTCCTATTGCTGTCAGGATGGCTTTTAGTAGGTCATTGGAACATTCAACTTTCCCAGCAGCTGGTGCATGACAGGGGATGTGATATACCTGCTCAGTGCCATGCTCTTTGGCCCAAGTGTCTATAAAGTTGTTTCAAAAATGAGTTCCATTATCTGTGCTCTTTCTGGGGTGCCATGTTGCCACAGGACTTGTTTTTTGAGGCCCTGGATGATGTCCTGAGATGTGGGAAAGGGCACCATCACTCTAGCCACACCCACAAAGCATCTGCCACCATCCAAGAGTCTGTTTAGTAAGAGAGCATTGGCCAGTTGGATGTCCTTTCCATGAAATTGCAAATTAATTACCTGTAGAAGGATCTGGGTACATAGCAAACCTCTGTCCCTTTTTGCATCACTTTTGGCTACAGCTCTACAGATTATCTACAGATAGCTAATCTGATCATCCACATGATACAGCTCTAATGGAAACTCTAGCTTCTAATTATTTTATTGGAGCATTTTCATGGCAATTATTTTACTAAATGGGATCCACTTAGTAAAAGGATAATTAATTTGCAATTTATGTAGCCACTAACAACAGATTTATGGTAGGATTAATGCTAATTTGCTTATTTACTAATTCAGAGGAAAGAAAATCTCTTCATCCCTTCTGAGCGGAGTCCCCATCACTGGAGGTGTTTAGGAAGAGACTGGATGGGGCACTTGGTGCCATGGTTTAGTTGATTAGATAGTGTCGGATAAGTGCACTTGATGATCTCAAAGGTTCTTCCAACCTGGTTGATTCTATTCTGCCTCTTGATGAGTACAAACTCTCTTCTGAACGCAGTCTAGTGTACTGACCACTGTTAGGCCCATGGTTTCACTTGCCAAAGTGCAACTGAGAGAAATGAAAGGTCATAAAATCAGAGTTTTCAAATAATCTCTCAAGACATAGAGCCTTGGAGTACTGAGCCTTTTGTCCTTTCAGGAACAGCAACAAACAGACACTCTTCAGGGTATGAAAAAAAGTTTTATTCAAGCTTTGCAAACAAAAACACATAGCACATTCCTTTTTCCCCATGCAGGGAGCACACAGGTAGGGAACAACTTAGTCCAGTTTGGAATGTACTGGCCATTGAAACCCAGTTTCTTCTAAATATGTATCCAAATTAAAAGTGTAGAGCTCAAAACACAAGGGTGAGCACAGAAAAATACTGAAATGGCTACATCCTTTCATGAGAACCAACTGTGAGATGAGCAGCCCTAAAACAAAACCCAAAAAAACCCCAACCAACCAACAAAACAGAAATTAAACACAGAGCTTTTGTGAATTAGGTGTTAGCCTTCATTTCCTTTATAGACAAAGAACAGTGAAGGCCATCACATTAAAGAGCTCCAGGCAAACTTCTTGAAGAAGTTCACAACCCCTCACAAGGACAATTCACTTCCATAAATTCGTGGGTGATAAATAATATGAATATTGAAAAGAAAAAAAAGGGGTAGTATGTAGTGGGGGAAAAAATCCACTTTGAAACATCAAAAAATATGAGCAAGCCATGTAGAAATAATTAATCACATACAACCCACCACAATTAAAAGTGTAATCTTAAATAGCTCCTTGATTGAGAACAAACGCCTCATTAATCTGGAGCACACCAGCTTAAGAACACAAGAAATGCCAAGCAGAGAATGATGACCAACATGGCATGGGACTCCACATGCTGCATGATCTCCATCTCCATGGATCATGGAGAACAAGCAATGCAAAGGTCAGTGAATGCAGTGAGTTGGGAAAAAAAATTCCACTGATATTTGGTTCTTTTAAAGGCAGATTATTTCATTGTAGAGCACTAAAAATGAGAGGAGTTCTAAAGTGGTTGAGTTATCATCCTATCTGCTGTTGCTTTCAGACATGCCTTCTACCCCAGTATTTCTCTGGGAACATTTCTAGTGCTAATAGGTTGTTTAAGGAAACATGTTGTTGCAGCTGCATTTTACTATATGTCCACATAACAATTCCTACACAAATGTGAGTTTGCTCTCTCCACAGTACAAGTGAGTCAAGAGAGGTGCAACCAAACTGGAATGACAGTAAACCTGTCCTGATTGACTACATCTTAACTCTCGGCAGGGTTCACTGTCCTGGGCATGGTGTCGTGTTATTGAGTTAACAAGGATGTCATTCAACACAAAGCATGCTCTTGGAAAGCTCCTTTCTGGATTGAAACCTATGCTTTGAAGAGGTTTCACCATTCCATTCAATAAAACTTCACTGCTGGTTCTCAAGGGCCAGAGTCTCAACATAAACATCTTTCACGGTTGCAGCATTGGAGTTTAGAGTGGAAATTTTCATTTCAATAATATTTTGTAGTAGAAACTCAAGCATTTTTCATTAAAGGTAGCATTTTGTTGGTAGCTTTCTCCCAGTGAGTCAGAACTGGCTGTGCTGGGAAAAGTCAGTCTTTTCAGTTCTTAACAGCACTGCTAGCAGCACAACTTGGGCAGCAGAGCTGCACCGCAGACCCCTTTCAGCTGTGAATTTGGCCTTAGACAATTAGGCCATTTGGTCTCAAAACCAGTTCAAAATGTAAAGGATTTATATACCTGCTTTGCCACTTTGAAAGCTCAGTTAGCACCTTGTTTTTCCTGTAGTCTACATAAGGAAGACCCTTAAGTGCCCATTTGTAGCTTTCCCTCCCACCATGTCCATGCAGCCATTTTCCTTCCATGGTGAGAAGGTGCTGCTTGACAAAAATACAGATTTACATCAAACATCAAAAGAAAAGAAGCTTTATGTAAACATACATATATGGGCAGAATTTGGATTTTGCTGGAAAGTTGTTTCCTGGCTCAGAAATCACCGTCCCTCTGGCTCAACTGCAGCAACAGAGCACAGAGGTTATCTGGGCGAGTTGTTCACTGAAGCTGCTGATGACCTGTCTCCTCTCTTTCTTCTCCCCCGTGCTTCAGCTTGCATTTCCAACCATGCATAGTGAGGTTCGGCAGATTTGCTGAAGAGGGGTTAAACCTGATACTGTTTCAGGATGTTTTAAAATGTATTCTAATTTGATGTCTGCAGAGTGTAAACTTAAGCAGTGATGTTTAAACTGCCTGTAAAGAAGGAGGTTTATAGGAAAAAAGTTTACAAGCATGGGGGGAGTGTTTTGCCTGCACCAACAGGATAATGCAACACAGCACAATTTACCTTTCACACATAACCAACAGGACTTCAGAAACAAGTAGCAATATCTCACTGAAAGCTTGATTTAAAACAGAAACAGTGAAGTAACAATTTGTCAAATAATCTTGAACAGCAAATGTGTTAAAGGACTTTGCAGACTTCACAGAGCTATTCCATGCACAGAGCACAGTTACATTAATCAAATAATGTACTAATTGCCTCCAAGTCGTTCTAACCTCTCTGGATAGTGCAGCACGAAGGTTTTCCTTATCACTGCTGCTTTTCAGTAACATAGTTTAAAATGTTTTACAACATATTCTGAAAATGGGATCATGCTCTTTATTTTACTGTAGCTCATCTAGTTGTCCCTTATGTGTTCCCAACTGTGTATTTTCCATTTGCTTAGCTCATAACACTTGCTCACCATCATAGAGGTTGCTTTGTTTTTACTGGTGAACAGAGAAATGGAGGGGGGTGTGGAAATCAGGAATACTGTGTTCTGAGAATGAAGGATGTAGTCAGAAAGATTCTCAGATATGTTTGTGCAGCTCCATTTTATCAGGTGCAAGGTGGGACCACAACAGGGGATAGCTACTACTTTATTGATCATTTTCTCACACTTCGACCAGTTCAAGGAGCCCTGATAACCATGTGGAGAGTTGCAGGTGAAAAGGGGTCAGGCATCCAGTCAAAGCTCTACTCAGGGATGTCCCTGCCTCAGCTTATATATTTTTCCTTTTTAACAGCACATGATATATATCATGCCCACATGGTTACACAACAAACAAAACATTGTTGTAATAAATAGAGGCTAGGGTCACCTTGACCTAATGATCGCTTCATGAACTGGGACAAGATAGTGCTTGCTGAGCCATGTCCTTGACTCCTTGCCAACCTTCCAAGCTCTACAAAGGCATCCAGTGCAAGAGGAAAGGATATGTTTTCAGATACAGGGTAGGAAGAGCGAGTGAAATTCTGTGACTTCTTCCATACATCTTCATCTGTAACAATTCCCTCAGTGTACTGGATCAAGCTCTCTGGTATCCTTGCACTCCTCTCCTTGCAAATAACCTCCAAACACTGCCTCTCCTTCTACAGCACTGTGATTCCCAGTGGATATATCTGCTTTGGTTCCATCAGTTCGTCTGCATGAACTAACTGATCAACTATCTGACACCAGACTTCACCAAAATCTAGTAATATTTGTCAGCAATTTAAATATGTGAGCATGTTCTAGGGTAGAGTGTCCCTGCCCATGGCAGGGGGGTTGGAACTAGATGATCCTTGTGGTCCCTTCCAACCCTAACAAACTATGAAACTATGAAACCAAACTTCATCTCACACATACAAACTTTACTGGGTTATAATAAGTTATAGTTTAAAATAAATCCTCAGATAATGTGTTACTTCAATTAAATGTAATCCTTTATTTAAAGTGCCAAAAATTGGAGGTAAAGGTGAGAAGGTTGCCAAGGTAGAAGAAAGAATACAAGGAGAAGACATACCCCCCCAAAAAAAGGATAGTAAGAAAAACCTTTTCATGTACTACCCACATGTGCCATCTGCTTGGCTATTAACCCAGGGTGTGAGGGTTCCCCCCCCCCCATGCATAATGATACTGCTGGTGGTCCAAGGGTGGACCCAGATTTGGTCATGCCAAACAGTGTATGGCATATATCTCTGTCAAACCATGCAGAGTGTCCCTCAAACAGCAGAAACTTGTACTCCTACCTCATCAGAAAGGTTCACGCTGAAGCATTTTCAAAGACCAGTCTGGGCATTGCAGGTCTAAGCCAAATCCTTACCATTTTGCTACCAAGAATGTTAAGGGATGTCATGGGGAGAGTAGTGTAGGGAAAAGGAATCTGGAGATCCTGGTGGACAGAAGGATGACCGTGAGCCAGGAATGTACCCTTGAGGCCAAGAAGGTGAATTGCATCCTGGAATGTAGTAGAAGAGGTGCAGTTAGTAGGTCAAGAGAGGTTCTCTTGCACCTCTACTCTGCCCGGTGAGGCCTCATCGGAGATATCATGTCCAGTTCTGGGCCCCTCAGCTCAAGAAGAGCAGGGAACTGCTTCAAAGAGTCTGACACAGAGCCACAAAGGTGATGAGGAAAGGCTGAGGGAACTGGGTCTCCTTAATTTGGAAAAAGAGAGGAGAGTGCAGGGTGAGTTCATTAGTGATTGCAAATATGTAAAAGGTGAATGTCAGGAAGACCCAGCCAGGCTCTTCTCAGTGACGTCCAGAGATAGGACACAGGGCCATAGGTGCCAATAGGTGCAAGCTGAAGCATAGGAGGTTCCACATGGACATAAGGAAAACCTTTCACTGTGAAGGTAACAGAACACTGGAACAAGCTGCCCAGAGAGGTGGTATCTGGGAACACTCAAAACCCACCTAGATGCATTCCTGTGTGACCTATTCTAGGTGATCCTGCTCCGGCAGAGGGGTTGGTTCCTTCCTAACATTCTGTGGGCTTGTGATTCTGTGTAATATTCTGTGAACATCATCTTTTGCAGTAAGCTATCTTCTTTTGGTTGACACTGTCTAATAATTAGCCTAATCTTTATTAATGCCTTCAGTGTTCATCATGGTAACATTAATCATGAAGGTTTCATCTGGTGTTAATCTAGATGTCATATACACGTTTGTAGGCATTCCACTGTAATCCAGCATTAATTTACTGTTCCTGCCAATTCTGATTGAAGATTCAAGCACTACAGCACAAAAATAGATCTGGGAATTGTTCAAGTCTTTGGTACACTCTGCATACTCGGTAAGAAGTTTATGACTATTGTTACTGGTTTATTAGCTTGAACTCTATTTCAGCTGTCTCATAAACAAACATTAAAGTGTTTACCATCGCTTGCTTCATAGCAATGTAAGTACAATAGCTGTCAATTATCTGTTGCTTAAACTGCTTTCAGCAGCAGTTTAAACTCATTCAACCAACTTTGTACTGAGGCAGTTTAGGAGAATTCATACTCCTTCCCAGGGACCTCTGCTTTTCACACTCAGCTTGGGGAGTGGCTATGTTGTGGACAATAGCTTCTTAAGCATGCGTGGTTGTGTTGGCAGTCATTGGCTGACCATGTCCTTAGGCTCCTAAATACTCAATTATAAAACTGAAATGTCAAATAACATTCTAGATGTCTTTCAGCAAAGATTAAGGGACTGGAACACATGTCCTGTGAGGAGAAGCTGAGAGACCTGGGGCTTTTCAGCCTGGAGGGGAGAAGACTGAGAGGGGATTTAATAAATGTTTATGAATATCTGAGGGCTGGGTGTCAAGAGAGAGGGGACAGGCTCTTATCAGTTGCACCCTGTGATAGGACAAGGGGCAATGGATAGATACTACAGCACAGGAGGTTGCACCTCAACATAAGGAGGAACTTCACTGTGTCACTGAGCACTGGAACAGGCTGCCCACAGGGGTTATGGAGTCTCCTTCTTTGGAGACTTTCAAGACCCATCTGGATGCATTCCTGTGCAACCTGTGCTAGATTCTATGGTCCTGCTCTGGCAGGGGGATTGGGCTCAATGCCTGGAGGGCCCTTCTAGCCCCTAAAATCCTGTGAAAGATCTTAAGTACATGTCTGGCTGAAAATAATATTGCTAATTTCTTACCTTTTCTCCTATTCACATCTTTCCCCCTCCAACTGTAAATAACGCTCTGCTTTAGTTTACTCTGATCTATGGTTTGCTGTAAACTTCTTATTCCTTGCATTACCTAATTGCCCATTTGATGCTCCAAATCCACTTATTTTTTTTACAGCTTGTGGTATTGGTGTTACAGTGTCTCTCACTACCTTTTGTAGGAGTTTCTAGCAGGGCTAAAAGAACTCAGTTTTCTAATTAGATTTCTTTTGCAATGCCATTGTACCTCTAACAAAGCCCAGATGACACATTATGACAGTGGAGTAAGGAAAGATATATCTGTGGAGTAGGAGTCAGGGAAAATAGACCTCTGTTACAGACTTCTTATATTCTGATTCATTCAACTGTACAGTGCTTGCCCGTGTCAGAGATTTTGCCATTGGAAATGAAGAAGAAATTATGTTGAAGTCGTGGAGTTTCCATACATCTGTCAGAGTAGATGATCAAGCTTCTGCACCTAAAAGTCCATAAACTTCAAGTGAAAGCTCATGTGGCACCTTGAAAGAAGTATGCTCTGTGTTTTACTAATGTTTCAAAGAAGCCAGCCAACCTTAAATAAGCCACAGTATTTCATCCAGAATAATACAACTCAGCATGGTGTAGAGACTACAGTCCAGCCTCCACCTTACAACTTGTAGCAACTTAATTCTGCTATCCTGAATTGTGACATGTTCTAGTCCAGAGACACTGAAGAACAGAACAGACCTCCCTCTTTGACCTCCTTACTTTACAAACTACACATTTAACCTGCTATGGGCTCAAACTTCAGAGCAAGACTCAGGTAAAACATTTATGTCTCAGAAAAATACAACTAAACCAAGTTAGGCTTAGAAATCTCTCCAGCTCTGTGAACAAGTGTCACTGAATTTTCATTTTTTAATAGGTATGTAACAGAGGAGCAATAATTGCCTCTTGACTAGACATATTCTTGGTTGCCACAAACTGAAATCACAGGAATCCTATGCTCTTGACCTCCCTTACACTACTACTTACACTTTTTAAATGCAGAAACTTGAACATCCAGGGTAAGAAAAGCAAAAACCCACAACTCCACAATAGAAAGAAAACCTCACTTCTTTTCACATGTGAAAATATGCATTGTGCTGGAATAATTAAAGTGTTTCTACAGCAGATTCAGGGAGAATAATCAGAGTATGGCAAAGACTGACAGTTGACTTAAGTAGTCACTAGAAAATATTTATCTACACAATTAACCTCAATTAGACAGCAAACTTTTAGATTAATTAATTCCTCCCTAAAAGTCTTCCCTATACTTCCAGATTCTATTAGTGTCATGTGCCTGCCAAGAAAGGCAGACTGAAAGGGAATGCTATTGTCTGTCCTTTATGTTGGCATTGTCCCCAGCCAGAAAGACAGTTGCATCAGAAAAATCATACTGTCTTGTCAAAAAAATGAAAAAAATTGGAGTTTAACAGGGAAAAAGCTAACAAAAACTTCAATGGCAAAGCAATAAGACTTTTAGGAAGTATGGCATGAAACTAGACATTAAAAAGAACAGAGTTATCATAGGAATAATGTGTAATTATCCCTTCGCTCCCTACCTCAAACAGGCTTAGTAAAAAAGGCAAGAACCAATACCCTTATTTTACAGCTAGCATACCACAGAGCAAAATATCACTCTCAAAAGTTGTGTAGTAGAGCACACAATGAGCTCAGACACCCCACATGATTCCAGCTCTGGGCCCCTCAGTTTAGGAAGGATGTTGAGTTGCTGGAACGTGTCCAGAGAAGGGCAACAAAGTTGGTGAGGGGTTTGGAAGACAAGCCCTATGAGGAGAGGCTGAGGGAGCTGGGGTTGCTTAGCCTGGAGAAGAGGAGGCTCAGGGGAAACCTTATTGCTCTCTACAACTACCTGAGGGGAGATTGTAGACAGGCAGAGGTTGGTCTCTTTTCCCAGACAAGCAGCACCAGAACAAGAGGACACAGTCTCAGGCTGCGCCAGGGGAGGTTTAGACTGGATGTTAGGAGGAAGTTCTATACAGAGAGAGTGATTGCCCATTGGAATGGTCTGCCCAGGGAGGTGGTGGAGTCACCATCATTGGAGGTGTTCAGGAGGAGACTTGATGGGATACTGGGTGCCATGATCTAGTTGTTTAGGTGGATTGGATTGGTTGATCGGTTGGACACGATGATCTTGAAGGTCTCTTCCAACCTGGATTTATTGTATTGTATTTGAGTGAAAAAAGGCATATGAGATCCCATGAAGAAGAAACTATTAGTTTATGGATCTCTTAACTACATGGTGCACCAAAGCCTTACTACAGAATCCTGCAACATTGAGTATCTGTTTGCCAGTCTTCAGAATACAGGTAAAAGTTTTAAAATTGTAAGAGATGGTAACAAACATTTCATTCAATACCTAAAGTTGTTTCAGTATTAAAAATTTGTAAAGCATCACTTACCTACCCCAGTACTTGCACATGAACCTCAGCTTAGGAAAGACACAGAGCTGCTGGAACGTGTCCAGAGAAGGGCAACAAAGCTGGGGAGGGGTTTGGAGCACAAGCCCTATGAGGAGAGGCTGAGGGAGCTGGGGTTGCTTAGCCTGGAGAAGAGGAGGCTCAGGGGAGACCTTCTTGCTCTCTACAACTACCTGAAGGGAGGTTGCAGGTGGGGGTCAGTCTCTTCTCTCAGGCAGCCAGCACCAGTACAAGAGGACACAGTCTCAAGCTGCACCAGGGGAGGTTCAGACTGGATGTTAGGAAGAAATTCCCCACAGAGAGAGTGATTGGCCATTGGAATGTGCTGCCCAGGGAGGTGGTGGAGTCACCAGCACTGGAAGTGTTCAGGAAGATGGGGCACTTGGTGCCATGGTTAACTTGATTAGATGGTGTTGGCTGATAGGTTGGACTCTATGATCTCAAAAGGTCTTTTCCAACCTGATTAATTCTATTCTATTTTTTTTATGTAACAGAGAGATTCAGGGACCCAGTTCTTCATGTGTATTATGATATTGAGCTATAACAACCCAATTGCTTTTTTCCCCAAAAACAGTGTGTAAAGATTTATGCTTATGATATTTATTGAAAGCTCAAGGAAAATCCCAGCTAGATAAATACCAATGCATCCATACATGTCACTAAGAAGGTGACTAATTGCCTGCATTCTAAGAGAGCAGGTAAAATGCAAACTCTTCTGCATTTTGGGGAATCTAGGTGCTGCACCAAGGTACACAGCTATTATTGCAAAGTCTAGCTGAAATACAAGGCAAAGTGGCATCCCTGGAAGCTAAAGGTACATCAGAAGGCATGTGCTTCACCAGCAACCTGGAAAGAAGGCCAAATATAGAGTCAGGCCATACTAGACAACAGAATAGAATACAGAATTAACCAGCTAAACCATGGCACTAAATCATAGAACAAATAAGGTTGGAAAAGACCTCAGAGATCATCAAGTCCAACCTGTCACCGAAGACCTCATGACTATTAAACCATGGCACCAAGTGCCGCATCCAATCCCCTCTTGAACACCTCCAGGGACGGTGACTCCATGCCTTATCCAGTCTCTTTTTAAAGACCTCCAGTGATGGTGACTCCACCACCTCCCTGGGCAACCCATTCCAATCTCTTTACTGTGAAGCATTTCTTCCTAACACCCAGCCTAAACCCTCCCCTGGCGCAGCTTGAAGAGACCACAGGGAAGGACTTTGGGCAACATCACAACCTGCAAGGAAGGGCTGAAATTACAACAAGCAAGAGAACTCTGACTGAAACACATTTTAAGCATGTAATCTCCCATCATGTGGCATTATTCAGGAAGCTGCTTGAGCTTGGGGGTGACAGAGCTTATTCTCTTAGTCAGGGCTAGTGCGTTAGCAGGAGATTATTGCTGTGCATGTAACAGAAAAGGAAAAGGATTGTAGTGCTTGTGACGTAGGAGAGAAAGGAGGTTACACAGCGTGAACCAGAGATGGGAAGAAGTCTCACAGGCACAATGGAAGGAGCACATGACAATCCCTGTGACTAACAGTGGATGGGCTAGCAGCCTCTCTGACAATAAGGATCAGCTGTTTAAAGTTGAAACACAGCAAATGAATCTTAAAGCAGAAAGGCTTTGAACATTCATTCTGAGAGGAAAAAAGGATATTATATTAGTAGCTTTGAGATTAAGCTAAGCATCCCTGTACACTCCTGTACAGTTTGCTGTACAGAAGTGATTCATTTGGATTTGCAAAACCTACTTGACAGATAGCTGAAGTCCCCAGATGCAAGCTGGATAACCTGACTCCATTGCTTTCACTCGGGCTGAACCTGCACCATTATTTTCCAGAATCAATACTTAGAGTTGCTTCCAAGGCATCACAATAAAATTCTGGCTGTGTTACAATGGAGAGAGTACCTCCTTCAGATCTGCATGTGTGTGCTGCCTTTCAGGTAGATCTGAGCTTCCCAATGTTTCATCCTTCTTCCAGCAAGAAGAAAGAGCTACTGTGCACTTGAAGTAGCCAGTGGAGATAGGGAAAGCACTCAGTAAGGTTCATTGTGGTTTCAACACCCAATTGATACTTTTTCAAATGAGATAAAAAGTAATAAGGTTTCAAACCCCTCTAGTGAAGACTATTGCATCACTACATGCATGTAAGAGCAAGCAGTTGGTAGTTCAAGTCACTGGTTTACATTTGCCAGAGATGAGGGGTTATAAATTTTTTCTCAAAATATCAATATATGAATTATTAAGTATTTGGGGAATATAGGCTCTTGTCATAGTCATTCCAAGCACTCCTTTGTCATCCTGTCAGGTAGAAATCAACTAAGAAAATGGTTATTATTCTCTTTTTTATTGGAAGAGGCAGCCACAGCAGCAGCATGCCTATTTATTCTCTGAGGATTTTCCCTACATATTTTCTAACTTGGGTTTTTCAGCTTTTTCACTTCTGCACTGATATTTCCTTGTGATCCTGCTACATTATCTGCTTTATGTTCCTCTGGGCTCAGTAAGCTCTTCCCCCCCCCCCCCCCCCCAAGCACTTGAAGATTTTTTTTAATGCCATAGATGGGCTCCAAAACTTCATTACTGCTTTTTGACTGCACCACAATTAAAAAGTCAGACCACAAACTATAGGTAAATCTGTTAACAAAAATTGTTTGGCCTGATGCTCCATATACTTCCATACTGTGCTCCAAGGCTGCTCTTGTTACTCTGTGCACTTCAGCTTTTATTGCTCTAGAGTTGAAATAATACCATAAATGTCACTTACTGCCTGACTGTTGAGCAGGTGGTTTTACTTGGTTACCATGTCCAAACAATGAACTCCAGTGTCATGGTAAGACTGGAAAGAGGGGCCAGGATAGCAGGGCAGCATAACTATAAATATGAAGAAAGTATGGAGGAGATATCTAACAGAGAAACTTCAGCTACTGTAATTACCAGAACCTCAGTTTAACTGTGCTGCTTTTTGCAAAATGAACTTCTTATCTATTAAAGATGAAGCTGAAAGCTTCAGTTCATTGGCCTAGTTCCTTGCTAAGGCTATCTCCAGAGATGCAGCCTTCCTGGCGACTTTAACAGCATCATTCCATCAGAGTTTCTTTAAACCTTGGATATTTCACTTCATATTACCTCCATTATGAAGTTGCTTTGTTCAGCAGCTTTGAAATCTTATATAATACCAATGTCTCTTGTTCCCTTGAATATAAAATATTACTATTAATCCTTTTGTAACTGTGAATCTAGGTTACATCATTTCATCTGTAGACTTTTTCTAAAGTTGATAGAAAATGCAGCAAAGGTCTTTCACATTTGGAACAAGTTCTAAAATTTAAATCAGGAAAGCTACTCCATTGGCCCTTAGGCAGACATGTTTTGAGAGGAATGTGTGAACATGGTAGAATTCTTCACTCCTAGTTGAGTCAGTGGGCTGCAATTAAAAGCACAGACCCTGGAAAACAGGTCTAAAACATACCATGAAATTTTCTTTTGCTTATATTTGTTGAGAAATGAATGTTTTGGAGAACTCCAGGGAAAGCAATTTTCTGCCACCCACAACCATCAAACATCATACATGTTTGCTTATGGAGGTATTTTCATACCGAGCTTTCACATTTGCTGCAGATGACTGCATCTAATCCATCAATTCCTGTTAACTTCCAAGGACGCTGGAGAAATTGGTCAGTGGCCTAAGGTTTTCTGCTTCTTCTGTTTAAGTTTTTTAGGTTGTTTATTTTTAAAATCAGAAATACTTTTTCAGTAGATCATCCTTCCTCCTTATACTTTGATTATAGAGTAGAATTAACCAGCTTGGAAAAGACCTTTGAGATCATCAAGTCCAACCGATCACCCAACACCATCTAATCAACTAAACCATGGCACCAAGCACCCCATCAAGTCTCTTCTTAAAACACCTCCAGTGATGGTGACTCCATCACCTGCCTGGGCAGCACATTCCAATGGGCAATCACTCTTTCTGTGAAGGATTTCTTCCTACCATCCAGCCTAAACCTCCCCTGGCACAGCTTGAGACTGTGTCCTCTTGTTCTGGTGCTGGTTGCCTGGGGGAAGAGACCAACCCCCACCTGGCTACAACCTCCCTTCAGGTAGTTGTAGACAGCAAGAAGGTCTCCCCTGAGCCTCCTCTTCTCCAGGCTAAGCAACCCCAGCTCCCTCAGCCTCTCCTCACAGGGCTTGTGCTCTAAACCCCTCCCCAGCTTTGTTGCCCTTCACAGCTGGTGGTTATGTTCAAGTCAATACTATTTTACACTGAAAACATACACCTGTGACACTTCAAGAAGCTGTGGCATAGTGTTAACAAACAACTTCAATTTCAGTAAAGATCTCATTAAAACTCACACCGATTTCTCCATGCTGTGTATGCTGAATTGTGGTTACAAGGCAGAGATTTCAGCTTTATTCTAGAAAATGTGCTTCTATAAATGGAAGAGGAGTGGTTATTTTCTAATCATTCTGAAAGCACAAACAGAACACTGCTAATTTCTGCAGGCCTTCAACAAACTCAGCAAAAGAGAACACACTTTGTTTCTGTCACTAAGGGCCCGATGCTGTCAATAGCAGGGTAACTCTGAAACAAAGTTCAGTGATCTCTGTTTTAGATATCTACTGACTGACAACAAAGAACATAGACTTATGCTCATAAACTACAGATAATCTCAACTAAAGCAGACCAGCGTTAGATAGCATTTGACCAGTGAATTCATATGACACATGCCATGATGCTCTCTACATAAACTGAACTGATATGCTCTGAGGACATAATTACACTTATGATTCTAAAATACATAACCTTGGAGAGAGTTCCTGTGAAGGAAAACAACAACAACGAAAAGAGTAATCAACAACAATTCAGCTGGGAAAACAATCTCCATTTGGTCTTCAGTCCCCCAACAAATATTCCCACAAATAGCTTTAGCATGCTTTGGAGATTCATATACAAGTAAAAAGTACTTTTTAAAAGAAAACTAGCAAGAAAATAAACAGAAAGCCCCAGATCACATACATTTATTTTAACCAGGTAATGACAAGCATTAATCCTATGCTGCTTTGCAAAAGTCATGTATTTGCAGAACTGTGAAGCATAAGTCTTTCTTTGGACCCAGGATTTGGGTATAAACTGCTTACAGCTCAGTCACAGCTGTCTAGATAGACACATGAAAGCAGAGAATTCATTATTTTTGGTCTCCAGTGTGCAAAGGTGGACTATGAACCAGCCACAAGCAAAGAAAATACATGGGTGGCTAAAATAAGTGGTATTGATTTTGACTAAGAGTTTATTTTACTGGAAATGGAGAAGAGGAGAGATGGCCACTGATGTACCTTATTCTGAGCAGGTGACAAGCAATTTGTTTAAAAGAGGACTGGAAATAAATCACATCTGTGGAAATCCCACATACAATGATTTTTGGATGAAAACTGCATCTACAGCTAAGCAGCACCGGGACTCATCTCATCCAGACTCGCTGTCATAACTCAAAGGCCTTAGCCACTTTCTGAGAGCTGTGACTGAAGCTTGCCATCTGAACTACCCTTGCTCTCCTGCTGCTTGCTCCAGAAAGTAGGTGCCTGCAACCACGTACTGACATAAGATAGAGCATACAGCTCACACATCTCAAACAGCAGGAATTTGGGGAAAGAAGTTAGTATCTCCATACAGAATAGAAGCTGCTAATGTGCTGAACTCAACCCAGGAAGAGGGTCTGGCATTTATGTTGGGAGCTGTCACACCACTTTTACTGCCATGAAAAATACCTGCTTCCCCAATACATTGCTTACCCACAGGTGCTGAACTTTCATTATAGCATAGTGAGTTTACTGATCCATCAACTTTCTTCCTAACTAGCCGGGGGGCCACCAGGCCCCCCGGCCTTTGTTGTCACCACCACCATCACCCAGTGTGCACCACAGGTACTCACCAGTGATGAGAGGAGGATCCCTCAGCCCAGATGGGCTCAGCTTAGGGCTTCTGCCTTTCCTGGTGGGGATTAAATAGGGGAATGGGTGGAGAGAGCAAAGTGGCCACACCTGGAGTAGGAGGAGACTCCAACAGAGCCCAGGTGCTTCAGGATTTGAGGGGAAAAAGGAGAATGGGGTGGCAAAGGGGTAGACTGTGAAACCCTTGTTGTTGAGGAAGAATGGATATTAAAATAATATTCACATAGGAATTATTGACCTTTAGTGATTGCTAGATGCTTCATATGGCTACTTCCAGGATGTTCCACTACTCTTGGATATTAGATTGTTTATTGACAAACCAAATCATGATTTTCATAGGCCAGTATTAAGTTCAATAAACAAACAAGCAAAAACACCCCACACAGCTTCTGCTAAGGTAATTGTATAGCATTACCATCTCAGCAAACTCTTGATCTCAGCCCAGAGGGATTTTTTTGGGTTGTTTCCCACCCACCCCCACCCCCCCATCTCTGTGTGGAGAAGGGCATTTGCTTCTGAGAGCAGGCTGTGTGAAGCCAAGACACTGCTGGGCTGAAGAGGAGCCAGTGGGTTTAGCTGGCAGAGCTGAACTCTCTTACAGCTAAACAGGAACAGTCCATGCCACAATGAACCCAGTGGTGTCTCCTCCGTGAGTATGGAGGCAATCTGAGTATGAGATGGAAACCCTTACAGACACAAGTGCATGAGTTATAAAGAACAGTAAAGAGAAGAGAGAGTTCTTCTTGAAGGAGAGCTGCACTGGTATACCATATTCCAGCAGGAGAGCTGCAATGTGGTATACCATGAGCAGTTTTCTGGTCCTAGTACATGGGCAGCAGATCCAAATTTGAGTAGGGGAAGAGCTGTATGAGGCACTTAGTAATTGGCCAGTGGAATGTGGTGGAGGGAGGTGGTGGAGTCACTGTCCCTGGAGGTGTTCAAGAAAAGTATTAGATGTGAACCTTGGAGCCATGGTTTAGTTGTCAGGAGGTGTTAGGTATTAGGTAATAGGTTGGATTTGATAATCTCTGAGGTCTTTTCCAACCTGGTTGATTCTATGATCCACACAGACTTGTGATGCAGATAACAATTCATTGCAACTTTTCATGGTACAGTGCCTGTTAGAGTTGGGAAAGCTTCCATCTCAGTTTCCAGCAAACTTCTCTCTCTGTATTTGCACAGCAATATATTATTTCCATCTATGAACCATCTCTCAGAATTTTTCTGGTTGTTCACTCTCTAAATACATCTAAAATACTTAATCCAGATTCTACCCATGTCAAATTTCAATCTTAGTTTTCAACTGGTGACAACTTAGGAGTTTTTTTCCCCCCCTCACATTAAGACCAAACAAATCACTCCTCTGACACAGCTGTTCAGACCCAAAGTGGTTTTCAAAAACCTGAGGCAGTCTTTAGCAGGATTAAAAAACTCTAATAGGATAACTCCTCAGAAATCAATAAACAAACATCTAATAATGTAATGCACACCACTCAACTTTTCTGTATCAGGTGAAACATTTCCCAGTAATTGAATTTCCCTGAGATCCTGTAGGAATGCTGATGATCCAGACAGCTGCCTGGAATTAAAAACTGGGATATGAGTCTAAGTAATTTTGTTTAATACACAATAGAAATTTACCAACGAAAGGCTTGTGTCAAGGGTTCTTCAGCATCTTATCCAAAAGGATGGTGATAAATTTTCACTTCATTCAGCAGCTGCATATGTATTAGTAAAGCCTCCAAAAGACCTGGTGACAGATCACTGGCATGAGGAAGCATCACACAGATAAAGTGGTGATGCATATTAAAGGCAACCCAGGCTCGGGTACGTCCCCAGTGGAAAACTCTAGTCGATTTTCTCCTGACATAGCACTGCTTTAAGATGGAAGAAAAAAGCAAAACCCTGCTCTTTAATTCTTGGCATTACAGCTGGATTGGAGGTGAAAGGAAAGTAAAATGATGTATTTATCTTCTTATACTTTAAGGAACATTTTTTTCTTGTGGAGTAACTACTTCACTTTCACCTTGAGTCCTGTGTCCAGTTCTGGGCCCCTCAGTTTAAGAAGGACATTGAGACTCTTGAATGTGTCCAAAGAAGGGCAACAAGGCTGGGGAGAAGTCTTGAGCACAAGCACTCTGAGGAGAGGCTGAGGGAGCTGTGATTGTTTAGCCTGGAGAAAAGGAGGCTCAGGGGAGACCTTATTGCTCTCTACAACTACCTGAAGGGTGATTGTAGCCAGGTGGGGATTGGTCTCTTCTCCTAGGCAACCAGCACCAGGACAAGAGGACACAGTCTCAAGCTGCACCAGGGGAGGTTTAGGCTTGAGGTGAGGAGAAAGTTCTTCACAGTGAGACTTGTTAGCCATTGGAATGTGCTGCCCAGGCAGGTGGTGGAGTCACCATCCCTGGAGGTGTTCAAGAGGGGATTGGACATGGCACTTGGTGCCATGGTCTAGTAGTCATGAGGTCTTGGATGACAGGTTGGACTTGATCTTTGGGGTCTTTTCCAACCTTGTTGATTCTATGATTCTATGATTCTACTTGGAGATAGCAAGTCAAGGAATGAACCTGGTAGGATTGTACAATTAAGAGCTGTCTGTTGAAGTAAATCTATGTCTTTGTTTCATCCAAGATGCAGCTTTACAGAAGCTCTCTTTCCACACAGCATCACCTTTTGCTGGCTGCTGTATGGAGTGTGTTTCCAGAAAACTGTCTGTTGCAAAAGGGTATATTATTGTAGTTACTCTGATAACTGCAGAGAAGCACCACATGTATCAATAAGCTGATATAAATCAGCAGAGGTGCACCAAAGGAAAGATTCTCATGCCAGTCTATCCCAGTACGTTTAGCTGAGACTCCCATCCCAGTATGTTTCATGGCTGTGTAGGCCTTTGGCATACACAGAGTGAGCTATTTCAGAGAGCTGTTCTGTGAAGTTTGAAATGATTTTCACTTGAGGCAGGAGGGATAATAAACAATCACTGTTTCAGCATCTGAAAAAAGGAAGGGGTGGACACCATGCAGTCAAAGAACAGCAGCAGACCTGTGCAGTGGCTTCCTATTGAAGACACAGTCTCAGGTTCAGCTACTGACACGGGTGTATGTGACTACTGTATTTCAACATGAGAGCTGAACAAAACTAACCAGGAACAAAACCAAATCTGATGGGTTTAGAAATGAAGTCATGGCCTACTTTTACTTCCTGACCCCAGGCAAATGATTGACATTGGAGCAGACTGTGACCTGTTTAGACTGGTTTAGTGTGTCAACTGCCACCTGGTTTTATGTCATTGAACATGTAATGAGGCTCACTAAATAAGGCAGACCTAACCTAGAAAACTTCATCAGTCTTCACTTATATTTTTAGGTTGATTTCTTCTCAAATAAATTTAAATACCAACCTGAGTCACTCACTGTGAAAGCCTGGACAAGCTTTCCTGTGCTATCAAGAGATATTAGGGATTCTAGCCAGCTAGGTGGTGTCACTTTATTGTGCGTTGAGTGTTTTCCTTTTTGTGTTTGGTTTTGTTTTTTTCTCCAAACTAACTCTCTTGTTTTGGGCTGAAGACCTGCAGATTTCTGCATGCCAGAAACAGAGGTTTCTGTGTTTTCAGGAGAGCAGAAATACCAACACATAAAGGGAGAAATCATCTACCAGCCCCAGTAATTGGCCAATGCTTCTGCACTTCCCCACTAACAAGTTAACAGGAACTCTATTTTTATTACTAGCATTGGAACCGTGTGAGGGCACAGTGATACTGCTGCATGCTTTCCTAATGGTGACCAGTACAGTTTCTTCTGACAGGACTGCCCCAGCCTGCTGTTTCTGGGTGCCCTGCTGGGTCTGAGAGAGGCATAACCTCCATGGTATAACCCACACTGCCCAGGGGGGCTGAGTACTTGCTCTAACACTCTAGCACTCCACACTAATACTGAATGAGCCTTGTCATATGCAGAGAGGGTTTTGGTATATAGGCTCTTCCTTTGCATGAAGAAGTCAGTGATGGGTGGGACTGAGCTGGAGAGAAGTATTGTGGCACACAAAAACCCCAAGGTGGGGCATAATAGTATGACTCAAAGGCCAAAACCTAGCTTCATGCTTGACTTGCTCTCCCAGAGGTGTATTCTTACCGCTGTTCCTAGTAAGCTCACATGAGAATTAGGGCATGTGTCAGCCAGAGCTTAACCCTTTTACATTTTTTACCCTGACAGAACACTTCTTAAAAAAGGATGAGGATTTAGCCACACTTTCTACATTAGAGCAACATTAGAAGATTTTTGGATGAGGCTTTTGGATGTTCAGTCAGCTTCTGGATCTGTTGCAAAGCAATGGCTTTAGGCAGTGCCTATATGTTTTGAAAAATATGCAGATGCTTTCTGTTCAAGCTGCAGTGCTGGGTCTAAACTCACTGACCTACTTTAACTTGCTTTTTGAGTGGCTGAGTTTCAGACTTATCTTCATTTCATCTGAATGTTGAATATTGCTTAGTTTTCAGAATTATTGTGCATGGCTCTGTCTGTAGTCAATCTCTTATCTAGGTAGGTGGTTTCCTGTCCTAAATTTCCATTACTAATTGTAGTCATTCCCAATGCACACAAAAAGAACTCTCCCAGGCTACAAAATCAGCAATGCATGCGCTCAGCCCCAAGAGGCCTTCAGGCATCTGGGGCATTATGCAGTTAGGAACTTGTGCACATCTGAACTTATTAAAACAAGTACATGCAAAAAGAACAATTGTAAAATGTTTGCTGTCTTAACATCCCAACAGTTGGCAGGCTGTCAGAGCACCCAGTCAGTCTGCTGCAGCAATGAAAAGCAAGTGTATGAGTAAAGATTGGCCACCAGGAGCATTACACATGATTGGGCTGGCAAACTGCAGAAGGAAGATGCAAATCTATGAACACTCCAATTTCAAAGGCAGCTGCCCAAACTCTATCAGTTCATTCCAGTTGTTGGAAACCATGGCCCCAGAGCTTTGTTCCTGGTGAGCAGATGTTAATAGTCTTGTGTGGTGCTACCATTAATTTTCTGAGAACCATCTGTCGACATTTAAGAGGACACAGTCTCAAGCTGCACCAGGGGAGGTTTAGGCTGGATGTTAGGAAGAAGTTCTTCACACAAAGAGAGATTGGCCATTGGAATGTGCTGCCCAGGGAGGTGGTGGAGTCACCATCCCTGGAGGTGTATAGCAAGAGACTGGATGGGGTGCTTGGTGCCATGGTGTATTTGATTAGATGGTGTTGGGTGATAGGTTGGACTCAATGATCTCAAAGGTCTTTTCCAACCTGGTTAATTCTATTCTATTCTAGTCTAGTCTAGTCTAGTCTAGTCTATTCTGTCCAGTCCTATCCTATCCTATCTCTGGTCTGTGAAGCACACCAACTCTTACCACAAGCTTCTCTTGTGAGGAGCTTTCACACTTCACTGCAGACATAGTTGTGCAGGCTTGACTTTCACCAAGGTGAAAAGCAGTTTCAGACACAGAAATTTCTGCTCTGTTTGTTGGCCACATTTAAGTCTCCATCACTTGCTTTGTCTGTGGAGTGGCTGATTCCTTCCTAGGTGGTGACACTGATGGCTAGCTATATCATCATTTCTCCACACAGAGGTTGTGAAACCTTTGGCCAGGAAAGCAGATTGTGCACTGTCTCCTGTATTTTGCTATTGTCTTATGCCAGATTTCTCCATGGCAACTCCAGCAGTCATCACATTTCTTTAACTCTGTTAAGTAGCTCATAGATCTGGGCACGGTAGAGATGCCATACTAGCTGCAGTATTCAGCTTTGTCCTATGGACATCATGTTGGTGATCATTCAGCTGGCTGCAGGATTTTATTGAATTCTTGCTGGAGGAGAGTTGCCATCAGCAGAAACCATCTCCTCAGGCCCCATTTTGCCTTTCTACTCAGCTCCCAAGTGCCTCTGTGAGCTCTGACCCCCAGAAACCCTTTCCTGTGGGTGGCACAGTGAATCCCTCTCGCTTCCAGGGCAGGAGGATTTAGGAGTAAATGCTGTCTGCAGCATGTTCCTGTGCCAGGCACCTGTTTGGTTTATATGTTGGCATCATACTTGACCTGGTCAGAGCAGCAGCGTGACCCAGCCAGAGCAGTACATTGGTACATTTGGTGCCAGGATAAGAGGGTGCAAATGGGTTTGACACAATCTGGATGAGATCAAAAATAATCTCTTGGCAGAGCTGACAGAATTTATATCAGGAGACTTCAGGCTCCTCAGCACTTGTCAGGAGACATGATGGAGCTGCTGCATTTTTTTAAAATGCTTTTGAAAGAGAAGTTTGAAAAATTCCTCTTCTCATCTTGGAGTTGTTTGGGTTTGGTGGTCTGGGGGCTTTGTGTTCTTTGTTGGTTTGGTTTGGTTTTGGGTTTTTTTTGTGTGTGTGCAGTTCCCACCCTCTCCTGGTAGGATTTACAAAAATACATCAGTGGGTAGTGTATATATCTTCCAGTGCTCTCAGATATCACCACCTCTGCCTGGGCTTTGACCCTCTGCTCCTCCTAAATGAGGAAAAGTGTTTTATCTGAGATCTTGATAGATCTTTTTCTTCTCCACTCTCACCATGTTACAGGGATGGTGGAGGCATGGCTTGGGCCACCTGCTCCAGCATGGTATAACAGATCCTTGCTGGCCTGGCCCATTCCACTGGCTCCCCAAGGAGCAGGGGTGGCCTGGAGGCAGCCTCAGCACCTGCACCCTCCTCCCCTGACCGCCACCATGGAGCAGGATCAGCACTAATGTGAAGGAGGCAGACACAGACCTTGTGTCTGCCCTGACAGGGATGGTGCAGCAGTCAACAGGGCCTTGCCATTGTGGGACCTGTGTCTGGCTCCTGGGAAGCAGTCATCTACACCAATGGCCCTGATTGTATGTGCAATGATATCAATGAACAACTTCACAGAAAAAAATACTGGATATTTAGCATCAGCAAGGACTCAAACAGATGTGTAACCTGCTGGTCAACAGAAGAGTGATACAGCAATAGAGCCAGCTCCTGTGCTTTAAGCTACACTTGCATGCTTGCAGGAGTGCCTTCAGCACTGGAACCAGTTGTCTGTCTATAAAAACAGAGATGGTGGTCTGATTAAAGCAGGTATTGGAGGGAAGGCTGGTGTATGTCCCGTGTGTTAGGGTAAGTACTCCTAGAGGGTATATTTCTTTCCCATAGCAGATACCCAAAGGACAAGACTATTTGTACTGAAATTAACTTACTCTGTTGGGTGAAAAAAACCCAACTTTTGTAAAACATGTAGTAGCATCTATAAACCACAGTGGAAAGAAATGTACAAACATGAACAGAAATATTATCCCTGCATTACAACACTTGCAAGCTCTCTACATTCCTCACTCTACATTCCTCAGTGCAGATGCTCTAAACATTGCTTTGAAATAACCTTCTCCCACATGGTATATGACACAGATCCTTTGGAGACATACTAGGTTTAAAAACACAGATTCAAAACCTTAGTTGATCTTGCAAGAGACCTCTGTTTCCCTGGAAAGGAGACATGTGCTCAGGGGAGCTGCCCAGACAAAACCACATGCAAACTCCAGGAGCTATTCACAAGCATGTCTGAGAACTAAACTTCATAGACTTCATACTGGCAGCACAGCCACTTGCCTGGCTTCTTTTAAAGTCAGTAAGAATCATGTACAATAGAGTTCATCAAATCATTATCTTACTGCTCTCTACAACTACTTGAGAGGATATTGTAGGGAGGCCAGGGCTGGTTTCTTCTCACAAGTAACTAGCAATAGAATGAGAAGAAATGGGCTTCGGTTGTGCCAGGGGAAGTTTAGATTGGATGTTAGGAAAAAATTCTTTACTGTAAGTGTGGTGAGGCATTGGAACAGGCTGCTCAAAGAGGTGGTTGGGTTGCCATCCTTGGAGCTGTTCAAGAAGCATGTAGATGTGGCACTTCAGGATAGAGTGGTCATGGTATTTGGGCTGCGGTTGGACTCCATGATCTTAAAGGTCTAACGATTCTGTGATTCCATTTCTTGTTTACACAGCTGGAATTTACTTAGTCATAAAACTGCCAGCCCCAGAAGTGTTTGCAGGTTTGATGATGTGTGCTTTTCTCTGTTTAAGTTGCAGCAGTAAAAAATGGCATTAAAATCTTAGCAGCCATTCCGAGTGACACTCTACAATTTAAAACAAACCATGGGAATTATACAAGATGGGCCTGGCACTGGAAGCTGAGATTGAAATTCACAAGCATGGCTGAGTTTGGAGTTGTCATGGTACCAGTGCTACTATGTGTGAATCACTGCACCATCAGATCACACTCTGAAAAGCAGTGGTTTTGCCTGCATACAAAACAAGAAGACTCTTGGAACCAGCTGCTGTGTACTTTCAAGGAACTCAGCGTTCACTCTGATGGAGTACTCCAGAGCCAGTGCTTAAAAAGCGGTGAGACTTCACAAAGCATCGGTAATTTGCTGCAAGCCAGGCTTGACTCCACCCTGCTGTGATAATTACAGAGTTGCAACTCTGCAATCTGTATACTAAGTCAGAAGCACCAGAAACAGCCCAGCTCTTCTCGCAGTGCTCGCCCTCATGTAATGCTGCAAAAACACGTGGCTTGCTTAGGCAGCTGTACCTTGCCCATAGTGATAATTAAAACCAGCAGAAGCTCCGTCTGCTTTTCGTACTGCTAGCCCTCCCGTGCTCTGCAGAGCCACGCACGCTGGAGCACAGATAATCCATCACTAGCTTGTTACACTTATTTTGCAAAATTTCACTTGAACGTGTAGGCTAAGGTTTGCTCCCTTTATTGCTATGCTCCTAATAATAGTGTGCAGCCAAGTGTAAAAGATCCCTGTCTTCTCAATTAACAGACTATTAAGCTTTCCCCTATGAGTAATAAACTCCTGTAATGTGGCAGGGGCAGCAGTCCACAGATGTATTTTTTCTCCCCAACGTGCGAGTTCCAGTTTGCAGATCCGAGTGGTTGCTCTAAACATATTTTGCTGAGGAAACACACAGAGGGTGTATCCACACTAACTGAAATGCTACATAGATGAAAAGTCATTAGGTATGCAATTAAAGCTAAATGGTCTCAAAACGTTTCTTCTGTTCCATCGAGTCTTCTTGCATCTTTTACCCACAGCCCATAAAAAGCCTTTAGTGACTGTCTACCAACAGCAGGTATTTTTCTACTAGGGCCACAGGGACACTGAGCATCCCTGGAAAAGACAGCTGGAATAGGCAAACTTTTAATCAGGGCAGCTGAATTCACTGACATAAAAGAGTCTTCGCTGTTAGGAAATAAACGCAGGAGGGCCATACATTCCAGAGCACGTGCTCTAAATTGAGGGTTTGAGGGATGCAGAAATGGAAGATAATGAGATAATAGCAAATCCCCCCAAAAGCACAGACAGATACCTGTGGAACAGCACGTGGGTTATCTGAATGTATGTCTAAATGCACCGTTGTTTAGTTTAACTCTCAGTGCTCTCCATGTAAGAGGCAAGCAAGGTCAGTTTGCAGGAGCGAGGTGTTCCTGACACTCAGTAGCCAAAGATCACACTCAAAAGGAACAAGCCTGGCTTGTTTTCACAGTGAAAAAGCAAAGGCTAGGTATTCACAGTTTAACAGCTCCGAGGCCAGAAATGTTCTTGGGTCATTTTAAAAAAGAAAAAGACAAAGAATTTGTTCCTGAAATTTGTGATCTGAAGACTCAGATTAAAGGTCACTCAGATTAAAGGTCACCTGTCCCTTCTCTCCACAGTTTGCTGTAGAGGACAAGCAGTCTCATCTACCTGTAGCTGCTCGGCTCCTGCCACTGTAGGTGTGCAGCCCCAGTGAGCACACAGCAATATTATGGAACAAGAAGATGTGGATAGATTCTTTTACCATTTATAGAGCAAGTAAGGTCATCTACCTCATCCAGCCCTGCACAAAACCCAGGGCTGCTCTGTAATTCTCCCAATAGCTATGCTATAACAGATGTAATTTTATTTATTTTTTCTTGTCCCTTACAACCAGAAAGCAGGGAAAAAATCCCTAAAATTCACTACTAGGAAGTCCCATTGCATTTTTATTCAGCTTGTAGTGATAAGATGGTGTTGTCAGCACCAACCTTTAAATAAGCAAAGACTAGCCTTGGGTTGCAGTGAAGGGACCACCCACACACCAGACTATACTTCTGTGCTAGCTAAAAGCATCTAAGTATAAACAAAGGGAGCACCCAGAGACCTGGAGTCAGCTCTCTCCACATAGCCTTTCCTGTTTTTACCTCAGTACTGCTCATTTTTCAGATCCAGATGACACTTCACTCCTCTGCTAAAATCTCAAGGTCAGACTCATGCAAAGCCCTGAGAGCATGTCTGCAAAGCCAAGTACTGCTCTGCCGCTGTGGAGACATACCCACACTAGCTGTAAATGTGTTGGCGTGGGCACCAGCAGCATTTCCAAGAACATCAGAGCTTTCAGCCAGGCACCTCAAAGCATATTCTAGATTTCCTAATGATTAAACAAATTAGGGTTTTTTCACTTTGCTTTCTCTCTGGGTGATTTAACTTCTTTTACAACCCACTACTGATATTATTTTTTTCCCCTTGTTCTCATTCCTGGGTTAATGAAAGGGTTTTTTTACAGGACTACTGAGGAACCCCCCAGTGACAGACCCCTTTTCTGATGAATAGAATAGAATAGAATAGAATAGAATAGAATAGAATAGAATAGAATAGAATTAACCAGGTTGGAAGAGACCTCTGAGATCATCAAGTCCAACCTATCATCCAACACTATCTAATCAACTAAACCATGGCACCAAGCATTCAGTCTCTTGCTAAACACCTCCAGCGATGGGTACTCCACCACCTCCCTGGGCAGCACATTCCAATGCCCAATCACTCTTTCTGTGAAGAACTTCTTCCTAACATCCAGCCTAAACCTCCCCTGGTGCAGCTTGAGACTGTGTCCTCTTGTTCTGTTGGTGGTTGTCTGGGAGAAGAGACCAACCCCCACCTGGCTACTGCCTCCCTTCAGGTAGTTGTAGAGAGCAAGAAGGTCTCCCCTGAGCCTTCTCTTCTCCATGGATGATCACATCCATGACAGAGGCCATCGGTAATCATTCTTATTTCAACCTACAAACTAACACTCTCGCTTCCCAAGCAAGGAACATGAGTGCCTAGATAGTGAATTTATCCTCTTCTACTCTTCTTTACCATTTTTATACATTTCATTAGATACTGAATGCTCTGGCTTGACTCAACTCTGGAAAATCAGATCAGCACCATCTGTAGACAGCATTTCTTAACTAGCTCCAAATCAATCTCAGTTCTTACTTTGTAGTTCCATAAATCCATATTTTCTCCTCTTCCCCTTCCAGCTCTCATTTTCCCCTCACTGCCTTCAAAAGTTGCCTTCAATCCCACTGTAAAACCTTTCCCACTGGTCCAATCTACTTCCTTTTTTCTCCTCCTTTGCCTGACAGCCTCTTCAAATGGGAAGTAATCCCCCACAGAAAGGAGCCAGAGCCAGGTCCATTTAAGCCTTCCAGAGAATTTGACCTCAGATGACTTTGCCCTCTCCTTTTCTAGACTCACTCCTTTCACAATACTTTTCAACAATGACCTCAGCCGGATTCCTTCACTACTGCTAACTTGTACCAGTACTTAATGTACTTTATATGCCTGCAGTGTTTTTTTGAGTTTGTAATAGGCCACAAATTCCTTGAAGCATGTCTCATTATATTTCTGTATAGCTCCACTCACTCTGTCTCTACTTAATAAATAATGGCTACTCCACAAGACTGTTCACTATACACCCCTACTGTTTGAAATACCAGCTCTTGCACTGTCAGCTTTTTCAGTTTTTCCTGTCTGCACGAGCCGTTGTGCCCGTCTTCTGTATGTCTTTGTGTATGCACACTCAGTCACATTTCTCTACACTGAAAGGAAATGCTAAAATACCTTATTTCCCTGCACCAACATTCATTATTTTACACATAAATCCAAACATAGTATCATAGTATCAGTCAGGGTTGGAAGGGACCACAAGGATCATCTAGCTCCAACCCCCCTGCCATGGGCAGGAACACCCCACACTAGATCAGGCTGGCCAGAGCCACATCCAGCCTGGTCTTAAACACCTCCAGGGATGGGGCCTCAACCACCTCCCTGCACAGCACATTCCAGGGCTTCACCTCTCTCATGGGGAAGAACTTCCTCCTCACATCCAGCCTGAATCTCCCCACCTCCAGCTTCATTCCATTCCCTCTAGTCCTATCACTACCTGATAGCCTGAGAAGTCCCTCCCCAGCCTTCTTGTAGGCCCCCTTCAGATCCTGGAAGGCCACAATGAGGTCACCTCGGAGCCTTCTCTTCTCCAGACTGCACAGCCCCAACTCTTTCAGTCTGTCCTCACAGGAGAGGTGCTCCAGCCCTCTGATCATCCTCGTGGCCCTTCTCTGGACACCTTCCAGTACGTCCTGGATTAGCCAGGGTCACAGGCATCTTTAAAGACTTTCCACTTTTTTATTTTCCCTAGAAAAGATCCCATTTCCTCCCAAAAGCCTTTTCAGAGAGTGTAAAAGCACTGTTTGTTTTCTTCAAGAAAAGCTGTTTTAGACATAGACTCCATGTTTAAATGGCCCTGCTCTCGATATGAGAAATAAGTCACGGAAGATAAACACATGCTAAAAAGACACTGAAATCTTGAATGCTGGAACTAAGCCTAAGTGAGAGAGCTTCATGTCGAGTGAGGCGTAGCCTGGCTGAGAAAAAAACAGTTATCAGGCTCCCACAAGCATAGTCACAATAATGTGCTTTCACCACTACAAGGTCTTATTTACTTGTCCAGGCCTATTAGAGGTTAGACCTGCTATACAATTGCAAGCCTGGGGTCAGCTTTCACAGGTTTCAGGTACAAATCATAGCCAGTGCTCTGCTACTGCTCAGGTTATTCTCTGCTTTCAGAACCCTTTCTTCTACTTTCTTCATTCTCACTGGCTTTTAAACTTGCTCATTTAATGCATTGAGAGTTATACTTCTAAGATGTTTCTCTTACAAGCACATTTTAACCTAGTTTTACTCAAAAGTCCCAGGTGAGATGACCAAGTAGAAGCAGGATTACAGAGTGTGATTTAAATAACCAATGCAGACAGGAAGCAAAAGAGATCAGAGTTGTGAAATTTATCCTCTACGTTATGATCTGTCACATGCAAAGATGTTTCTAACAGGTTATGAGATCATAGAAGTTCTACCATCTCTAGGGATGCTTCCATCTGACAGAAATCTTCACGTTTAGGTGCTCTAAATAGGTGGGCCAAACCACATGCTATGCATTTTAACACACCAAAACCTGGACCTGTGTGCAGGTGATGTTTCAGTAGCACTGAAATCTCTCAAAAACAAGGAGTCTTTTTAAACATAGAAATCTGACCTCTCTTTCATGCAGGAAGGACATATTCCATGGGCAGAATTATACTGTAGTGCAGGCATAGTTTGAAATAAAACAATAGATATCAAGCCAGATTAGACTCATAGTAAGGATGGAAAAGACCTCAGAGATCATCAAGTCCAACCTATCACCCAGCACCTCATGACTAACTAAGCCATGGCTTCAAGTGCCACATCCAATCCCCTCTTGAACACCTCCAGGGACAGTGACTCCATCACCTCCCTGAGCAGCACATTCCAATGGCCAATAACTCTTTCTGTGAGGAACTTTCTCCTCACCTCAAGCCTAAACCTCCCCTGGCACAGCTTGAGACTGTGTCCTCTTGTTCTGGTGCTGGTTGCCTGGGAGAAGAGACCAAGCCCCACCTGGCTCCAACCTCCCTTCAGGTAGTTATAGACAGCAATAAGGTCTTCCCTGAGCCTCCTCTTCTCTAGGCTGAACAACCCCAGCTCCCTTAGCCTCTCCTCCTAGGGCTTGTGCTCCAGACCTCTCACCAGCTTATGTAAAATGAAGGACAAAGATGACAGGAAACTGGAATAGCACCTTTCTTACTGAAGTGAACCAAGTTTTCAAGTGCTAATTAGAAGCAGGAAGACAATGCAAGTCTGTTGTAACCACTGGATATAAAAAGTCTCTCCTTTGTAATACAACTATCTTTATCCTTAGGCATCTATGCAAGTTTTAAGGAGTGGAATGCATTCCATACAATAGCTGCTGCATGCTCTTAAAAAAATTATTCCTTCCTCTTCTGAACAACTACAAATCTATGCCAGGCAAAAACACAGGATGATTCTTTGGGCTGTTAACTTTTTCTGCAGGGAATTTTGGTGCCTTCTCTTCCTCTATCAGCAATTGCCACTTCTTTGTTACCAGCGAGAACAGCTCCACTAGTTACCACCTCTCTTCATCAGCCTCATGCAAACAGCAGCAAGTACTCCCCTGGGAAGCAGCCACTGCCTGCACCGCTGCTGTAGGTTCCCTCTGGGAAAGAATGCAAGCAGGCAACAGGCTACCAGCTAGACCATACTAAGGACACTCTGTCCTTTTCCCTCTCTCTCCTTTTCCTTCTCTAACTCTGTCCTCAGACAGCCCTTCTATCCTGTGTCACTCAAAATTAAATTATGAATAGAAATATTGAATGCATAAATATTTTTATTAAAGGACTTGGTAACAAACTTTGCTTCTTTATGCATAGCAAGCAGCAGTCTAAAATAAACAGCTAGTACTGGGCATAGATTCTGCTAAAGGTCGTCACCTCTCCTCTTGGTATGTAGGACTCAGGATTAGAATCATAGAATCAATAAGGTTGAAAAAGACCTCAAGGATCATCAAGTCCAACCTGTCACCCAATACCTCATGACTACTAGACCATGGCACCAAGTGCCACGTCCAATCCCTTCTTGAACACCTCCAGGGACAGTGACCCTACCACCTCCCTGGGCAGCCCATGCCAATGGCTAACAACTCTCTCAGTGAAGAACTTTCTCCTCACCAATGATTACTTTCAGTAGAGGAGACCAAGATACAGGCATTCTATACAGTCAATGCACAACACAGTACCTTAGGCAAATGCTTATTTCAAAGCAGGTTTTGGTGTAAAACTCTATACTCTTGTTTTCTCTCCTCTGCCCCACCTGATAGCTGGGTTCTCCCAATAGCTTAAAAATTAATGGACTCAAAATAATAGGGAAGAGGAAAAGTCCAAAAATGGTATGAGAGGTGTTGCTTGCACAAGAGTTGGGCACATCACTACACAAAAGAATTAGTTTAGCTAATTCCTCTCAGATCTTCAAGCAGAGTTACAGGCTGACCAACCACTAATAATTCTGCATAATGAAATGTAAGGCTTCTTTTGATTTAGGAGTAGAAAATAAGTAAACTTGCCTCAGTAATACTCTGATATTTAAGCAGTGATACTGAACTATAGTTAGTGTATTATCTGTTCTGTGAGTAGCTGCATGTTGGTTTTGTTTCCTGTATCTAATTCTTGCTGCAGATGCTAATGAAAGCTTTCTCCCTCTGACCATGTTGAGCAGAGGAAAATGTGGTGGGATTAGGAACTAAAAGTCTCAAGCTGCACCAGGGGAGGTTTAGGCTGGATGTTAGGGAGAAGTTCTTCATAGGAAGAGTGATTTGCCATGGGAATGGGCTGCCCAGGGAGGTGATGGAGTCACTGGAGGTGTTTAGGAAGAGACTCGATGGGGCACTTTGTGCCATGGTTTAGTTGATTAGATGGTGTTGGGTGATAGGTTGGACTCAATGATCTCAAAGGTCTTTTCCAACCTGGTTAATTCTATGCTATGCTATGCTAGTCCATTCCATTCTAAAAAACACATAAGATTAGCATATTTGTAGCTTGCTACCCTAAGATTCTCCTTCCCTTTCTTTCCTGCTCCTCCCCTTTAGCTGGGGCCCAAACACCTTCAACATTACTGGTTCTGCACAGGGAGCACAAAAGACAGACACATGGATATGTACCAACACGGGGGTATCACATAGGAGCACAGGCTTCCTGCATGACCAAAGGTGAGCAACACACTGAGCTGTTTGTTAGGCATGGGAGAGTTGCTTATGTTTCTTTAAAAGGGATAAAAAATAATACAGGTTTTCTCTCAGAAACATAACATATTTGGGAAAAAACTGCACAGTTCTAACAGGCAACAGAGGCACTAGAAGAACTTCCTTCCATTTTCCACAGAAACTCTAGCAAGCCTTTTCCAAGTTTCAGCATTCAACAGACCGAGTGTCAGGGCATCCTAACTCCAAGGCATGATGAATACAATCCTTTACTCTCCCCCTTGGTACCAGTAATGAGATTTCTGCATGGGTTCTAGTCAAGCAAAACTTAAAAAAATAAAAAAGAGGACTTTTTGCTGGAGTTATAAGGATACAGATAGGCAAATATTACGAGATAGCAGCAACAGATTGGATGCATTTATGTCCTGGTGGCTACTCCCAACTCATTTGTAGAAGTCAACTTAGAGGTCTGTACTGAAATACTTCAAAGAATTTCTGAGCATGAAAGAGGGAGTGACTTTAAAAGTCAATGCCATCTTCAGTGAAGACTGGCCCTCACTAACTTGCAGAACACCCCAGTTAGCCTCCTGTTGATTGAAAAAGCATCTCCACCTCACACTAGACTGGGCAAAAAGAATCAAGATGGGGGACAGTTACTTACAGTTTAATAGCAGAGGCTGGCATGAAGTTTATCTAACTAGCACAGTCACAAATCACTAATGTATGTTTTGTGTTAACTTCTGTGCAAGTTAATCAGAAAAGAAATCTGGAAATAGTGACACATCTCTGCATTTGTCAAGAGCAAGCAGTCCTTGAAAAGCCAAATCAAAGTGAGCTGCTGCGAGCTTGGATCAGCATATAGTCCTTCATCAATGGCATTGACATTTACCAGCAGAGAGGATTTTCATGCCCTAAATTTATGCCATGGTCCCTTTGAGTCACTCTGACAATCAAAAGGAAATAAAAATATTATCAACAATTATTACCTGCATGTCCTAGCCACCGCTCAAGGCTCTCATCAAGTCCCCGAAGACATTCCCAAGGGTGCACTACGCATCTGTAATGTGCCAAGCTGTGTCATACATAAAAACATTGTCATTGCATTCTTCGCTTTCCAAAGCACATTTTTCTTCACCAAGTTAATAACCAATGAAGAATCATCACAGGATCAATGTTAGGGGTTGGATTGGACCTCCAGAGATCAAGTCCAACCTCCCAGCCAAAGCAGGATCACCTAGGGCAGGCTGTGTTTGTAGCACTGCAACAAGTTTTTCTGCTCTGATAAAGATGTTGACAACATACAAGCCTGCAAATGATCTACCGGAGTCCACATCTGTCCTTGATGCCCAGAATGCTACAGATAATTTCATTGAGGAGTGTAAGAATGAGCTGCTAAGTCCCACAAACAACTGCTATATTTTTCCCCCCACCATATGTTGAAATCTCTGAAGCAGAAACTTTCATTTTTTTTTAGATGCAGCAGCTGTTTGGTGAAAAATAATCAGCATAACGTTTAGCTTTCATTTCGTGAGAGACCAACAGGAGAGCAAGGAGAGTCCACACGACAGCAGGTCTGTCTGTCAAGAGCTCAGTGGTGATTTGGGGCATTTTTGCTTGAGTTTATGATGAACCACCATGAAAATTGTTGCTAATGCTCGGAGCGAAATGTTTCTCAGTATAATTATCACAGAATCATAGAATTCCCTGGGTTGGAAAGGACCTCTAAAGGTCATTTAGTCCAACCTCCCTGCAGTGAGCAGAGACATCCTCAACTAGATCAGGTTGCCCAGAGCCCCATTCAAGCCTCAGCCTGAATACCTCCAGGGATGGGGCCTCAACCCTGTTCCAGTGCTCAACCACCCTCACTGTAACTTTTTCCTAGCATCCAGCACCTGTTCAACATCCTCATCACTCCACTGGACATGCATCACATAACATATGCTCAGCTCCACAGGTCTGCTTGTTCTGTGGTAGACACAAAGCAAGTTTTACTTGGTGTCATACCACAACAAATTTAATAAATACAGTGAAGTTGTTACAAATGCCTGAGCTCCCCGAGTAAGAAAGCAAAAAAAAAAACCAATGATATTCAGGTGCTTCAAGGAACTGTTTCAGGGCACCATCACTTAAGAAATAAAGGCACACCACTGAGTTTGCTTGGTGGGTAGAATGAAAAACAAAGGAAGCAATGCAGCAAGGAAGCATGTTTCAGGAATTATTTCCAAGCTGCAGTGCCATTAGAAGAGTAGATTGACTAGATCACTTTTTCATGTGGATGTATTCTGACACAGCCATTCATCTCTCAAATCAGGGGCAAGTCTAATGAGAGAGAGAAGTATCTATGCAGAGGCCTGGCTGAGTAGCAGTGGTGGTACATAGTGATGACATGTGAAAACAGACAGTATCCCAACCTTATTCCATTTACGGAGTCAGACAATGTTGTTGGTTGGAAAAGACCTCCAAGATCATCAGATCCAACCATCAACTTACCACCACCATGTCCCGAAGTGCCACGTCCCCACATCTCTTGAACATCTCCAGGGACCCTACCTCCCTGGTCAACCTGTTCCAATGCCTGACCACTCTTCCAGTAAAGAAATTTTTCCTGATCTCCAATCTAAACCTACCCTGGCACAGTTTCAGGCCATTTCCTCTCATCTTATCACTTGATCCTAAAGATACAATACCAACCTCCACCTGGCTCCAACATCTTTTTCAGATAGTTGTAGTCATCAGAAGTCTGTCCTCTGCTGCTTCTTCTCCAGACTAAACAATCCCAGTTCCCTCAGCCACTCCTCATAAGACTTGTTTTCTAGACCCCTCACCAGCTTTGCTGCCCTTCTATGATGGCCAAACAAAATGCTTGAGATCCATGGAGCTAGAATTAGAGTTTCAAAACTAATTTTATGGACAATTTATGCTCTCCAGAAAGCTTCCAGAGAACTTCAGGCATACATACCTATTGGTAAGAGATGAGAAAAAACAGGAGCCATGAGAACAGCTGTTACCTTTACCCCAGAGTCAAAATACAAGTGATTGTGTTCAACCACACAGCTCCAGGCGCAGTGTGACAGAACAAGAGGACACACTCTCAAGCTGCACCAGGAGTAGTTTAGGTTGGATGTTAGGAAGAGATTCTTCATATAGAGAGAGTGATTGGCCATTGGAATGGGCTGCCCAGGGAGGTGGTGGAGTGTCCATCACCAGAAGTGTTTAAAATAAGATTGGATAGGCACTTGGTGCCATGGTTTAGTTGATTAGATGGTGTTGGGTGACAGGTTGGACTCAATGATCTCAGAGGTTTTTTCCAACCTGGTTAATTCTGTATCTTGGAACAAAAATTCTCTGTAGAACCAGCACTTGCACTAATGTCGCAATCCACCATTTCCATTGGTATTATGAACTTAAAAGCTGCAAAATGTGATGCAGTTGCACTTTTGTATCTTTGTAAAGCCTTCACAGCCAAAGTGCATTCACTTTTCTACGCTTTGCTCAAGTACTTGAAGTGAATGTAACTAAAAAGTCCTCTCTGTGAACGGACCAAAGCAGGTTTTGGTGGGAAAACACCCCTTTCCTGCCCTGCATGGGGGACCTCAGAAACATTTCAACATTTGCTTAAAATCATTTTTGCATGAAAATTCCCATTGAGAGGTTTCCAGTTTATGGTCACTGAGTTGAAGTCGAGAAGCAGAAGGGTATCTGAATAAAACATAATACAGTGCTTTGTAAAGCTGCTAATCTGATTTAGATTGTTTCATTTCCAGCTCCATGACTCTGTTTCCAGTCAGCAGCCACGCCACAGGCTGCATCCCCGAGTTCCTTGCGACGCTTCTAGTTGTCAGCCTTAAGCTTAGCAACGCCGATGCAAAGAGCAGGCTGACGCTCCGACAAGGGAAAGCACACGCAAAATAAAGCAGATTTCAAACCCCATCAAGACAATGTATTTTTCTCATTTATTCAAATCTTCTGCAGGAAGTAAACACTGAAAGATTTAAAAAAACTTCACACTGCAGTATGTACAGTTCTGTGACATCACATGAGGAAAGTAATTTCTAATTAAAAAAAAAAATAAAATGAGACCAGTCAGATAAATTACTGCAGACACATCACAAGAAAATTGGTTGTGGTTAAAATCCCAAACTCTTATGTACGGCAATGAGAATCAATATTCCTTCGTTTCACAGGGATGGAATAGTCCTGGTACAACATCTCAGTTATGCAAAATGGAGTCCTGAACTTACATGACCGATTCTAGTTGCGTGAGTACTTCGTGGTTTAGAAGTAGTTTTGCACTTTTTTTTTTTGTTGTTTTATTTTTATTACCCTCCCCCCCCCCCCCAGACCCTTTTGATTTGAAGCACATTCTTTTCACAAAGCTAAAATACCACAGCAGAAGTCATGTCCAGAAGTGGAATACTGTTGTGTTTTGAACTGACCTGACTTAAGACATCTTTAATTACTTCTTTTATTTCTCTTTTTTTTTTTTGCCAACGCACAGATGCACAGGGTCCCCCATGCACTTCTCATGCAGCAGGTAATCACAACTTTAAATAAAAGTATTTTTCTATACATTCTTCCAGACTTGCAACTGTATACATACATGCAAAAGTTTTTAAACTTATGTGATCCTATTTACAGTTATACATGGAATATACATAACCAAAAAAAAAAAAAACAACCAAAAAAACCCCCAAGATTAAAAGGTTTTGTTTTGTCTTTTTTTTTCTTCCTTTGCATTAGAACAATACAAAATATGTATTTTTTTCATTAAGGAAACCGCTATTTACATCACCTTTTAAAAACCAATTTCAACATGTTATAGGTGTAACAAGTCAAAGATATTTACATTATGTATAAATATATATAATATATACTTACCAGTTTACTCCTCTGTTAAGATGTGGCAGAGAACAAACTGGTAATGTCGTGTCACTGACGTCAATGAGAGCTGTAATACTTTCACCAACATTGAACAGGGAAAATTTAAACCATTCATTTCTTTCTTTTAAAAATATTTGCAAATTAAAAATTTTAAAACATCACTAAGAGTAAATGGCTAAGAAAAGTGAAAATTATGGCTGATTTCCCTTTTGATCTCACTATGTTTATAAACTCCTCAAGCTGAGCCCACTTGGTATCAGCAGGGAAGCCCTCCAGCAAAACACCTGATTCTGTGGTCATGCCTTACCCCCCCCCCCCATTATTTCCTCAAACTTTGGCAGAGGAGACACTAGAAATCTGGTTATCTAAGTCCTGCACACTTTCCTCTGGACAGAAAAGGCCTATCGACATGGAAATTACAAGTCAGCCCCCAAATCTAGCTGGCTTGAACGCTACGCTACCGGTGGGTGAACAGGTTTGAGCCTCAAGCAAGGCATTGGGCAGTTAGCAACCCAGCTGCTGCTGCTGCAACTGTTCTCAGTTAACTGAGGTTAAAGTTAATTCAGGTATAGATCCCAAGGGGCTGTAATTACAGCTATAAATGTGGTATAGACACACCCCTAATTCACTTTTTCACTGCTCTATGAGGCAGAGGCAGCTTTCCCCCAGGAGTCTGACCTAGCTACAGCTGGGACATGTTCTCTCCCTCTCTCCCTGCTCCTTTGACAGAGAAATCACACAACAGTACCCACCAATCCTGTATCTTTGCCAACACAGCTACTGCTGTCAATACCAGAGAAGGCCCTCTTTTTCTTCAAGTCTATACCCTAAAGGCCTAGCTGAAACTTCAGCCTCCTGAGTTTGCAGAGCTATCTTGGAAGCTTCCACTCCCACACAATGAGGAAGCCAAAACACATATCCTTGCAGGCAGATGTCTACTGAATCAAGCAGACAGGTAGTGTCAAAAATACCAAGCATTACTCAACAGGTGACCTTGGTTTGTCATTCATCTACAGGGACTGGTATAAATGAAGGATCTGAGGTGCTTGGGAAAACACGGCCAACCGTGCCAGGCCTTCTGCTGAAACAACTGACCCTGTTCCTGCACCCTGCTTTTGTGATGGACCAGTCCCCAAGAAAACGATGGGGACTTCTTTTTACTCACCCATGCTACCAGATTAAAATAAATTAAAAACAAAACAAAAAAAAAGAGCCTTTGGTCCTCAGGTTTAACAGTTGTAAATATGGATGGGGTAGATCTGAAAGAGGTCAAGTTCCTAGGGAGGGGTAACCTGCTGGATACTGCAGAATTTCATACAGGAGACTGCTGCCTGCTTAGCAGCTGACTGAAGAGCCTTCAGCTGGCATACCCTACCCTCTCTCAAGGGCCTTGCCTTGCAGCAGCTAGAAGAGGTAAGATTTCTTCCATGTACAGCAGTCCTAAACTCCAGTTCCTGTGTGTTAGTTTACTGACGTCCGTGAGAATGTTAATACCCTTTCATTAACATCATCTAAAAAGACAGCTAAGTCATTAACTGGTCAAGTCTTAACATTTTAACTTAAATGGTTTATAAAACTTTAAAAACTAAATGTTCAAAAGTATATATTATAACAATAGACTACCATAGAATAAATACATAGGTAAGCACACTCCTAGACTCCAGTATCAATTTTTGTTAGGGGTAGACCCTCCTTTCCTTTTTAACCCTCTCAACTTTGTTCTGATGGATTTTTTTTTCTAGCCAGATCATTTCACACCTCTTTAAGCTGCATTTTTCTGTGGAGCCCTTCAAGTAACCTGTAGCCCTGTATTTACTCTGGGGACCATCTATTATTCTATACTGTATACATTTCCTAGCTATATACATGTTGTTTCAAGAAAAATACTCAATTAAGACTTTAGGAGACATTTCATGGATGGCATAAATACCATCTTCTTAGTATTTCTGCTGGGTTGACTCATATAAAAAGAATTCAGTTCCACTGTCAATCCAAAATATACTTTTTTTTCCTCAGTAATGGTTTTTCTATGAGACATCTGAACTGCCATTGGGCCACTTAGAAATGCAATATTAAAGACAAACAAAATTTTATTTTTATACTTCAGACAATGACATTTAAAATGATATCAGATTTGTGTGAAGGTTTTAAAATAGAAATCTTCTTTGTACAGCCCATTAATATATTATGCTTCATCCAAACAACATAAAAATATATCTTTAAATTGCTCTGTTATTTCTCGTATAAACCAGGGGGAATGCTTCGTATTGGATACTGCCAAACAGTTGTGTTCTCTAAAAAGAAGGTATCCCTCAGGTTGGGGGGAGGGGGAGTAAAACAGAATAGTGGTGCATTTTCCAGCTGGCAAAGAGATGTCCCTTTCAGTAGGGACTGCACTGGAAAGAGAGGAAACTGATCCCAGGCAGCGGGGGGAGGAGGAAGCAGAGACAACAGCTCGCTCTGCCTCGGCAAGCCAATGGTCTGGGAAAAGGATCTCTGAAACCAAACCAGAAAGAAAAGTGCAAAATGCCCCATCACTCATCTCTGGTATGCAAACATGAGACGGACAGAAACAGCAGTTTTCTCATGTCATCAACTCCCAATGGTGAAAACAGTCAAAATTAAAACAGTGTAGGTTTTATTACCTATCCAAGACAGTAACTGCTGTGTGCTGATAGCACAGGGGATTAGCAGGGAAATGCAAAGCTACAGAGGTTGCTTGGGGTTTTTTTCCAAGGGAGTAAAAAGTTCAGCAAAACTTTTGGTTGCCAATAATGTATATAATTTAGGGCAACTGGATTTTGTCCTCCTCCTCCCCCATGAGAAATGAGAGCTGTAAATGGAGTTAACATTGACAGTGCTAACAGGAAAGCAGAGCTGCACGGCTCTTCCCCAGCCAGCAATTCTTTTAAAGTGTCACAGCTTTGACCGCAATTTTCAGTTACTCCCATCTCAGGCTGATATTGCCAGATGCTACAAATCACAGCACAGGTGGGGATTGAGGAAAAGGGCAGAGGAGGATTTCTTGGACATGTCCCACTATCCATTAAAGAACATGACAAACCCCACAATTTCATCCCTGGTGCAACCTGAAAAGTTGTTCTAAAGCCAGATCTTCTGCAGTGAAAGGCTAGTTCATTAAACCATGCATCAGCTGTTGAGAGAGTAATAAATATTGGCAGGATATGGATTCTTCTCCCTAGTTGTAGGAAGAGGCCAACACATATTTCAATAAAATCCTATTGCATCTTCAGGTGGAAGTCTGATGTGCTGCTTCAATGCAGCTGGTGTTCTTCTGTAGGGAGAGTGCAGGATGGTGGTAAACAGAAAATGTATTCCATTTGCTTCACAAACAATCCACCATTTTCCTCCCCAGAACATGTTTGCTAAGCTTCCTTAACTGCGTGAAGAGGCATTTTGACTTTCCCCTTTTAAGCAGGGAAGTGACAGGAAGTGTGCTGACAAACAGACTCACGCAGTACTTGCATGGCCTATGAAAATCTGCCTCTTGTATATAAAAACCTAGAAGGAAAAAAAAAAACCCACCTTAATTAAAACTCATAACTATGGCTAAGGATTTTGAGGAAAGCATTTGCCAGGAGCGGGGCAAGGAAGGCAACCAGATTTTACACCACCATTCTGGCAGGACCACAAAGCAGATTAAGGTAACACAAATTTTGGAAGCACTAAAAAAATACCTTTCAGTGCATTAGTAACACTGACAGCGGGTTTTGCAATAGGATGAGCTAAGACCTTGGACAGACTGCTCCATTTCTTAGAAGTTACTCTTAAAATTTCACAAAACATATTAAAACATTTAAAAAGAAAAAGTACACTGCCTCTATGCTCAGGTTACCAAAAAAAGTAAGGATTACTGTACAGAGACGGGGGGGGAAACGCAGCATTACCATCACCTAGGCTGTACGTTTTACACCTTATGTTATACCCAAAAAAAAACAACTTGCAGAACCAAGCAGGACTCTGATCAAAGAGTACTCATAACTTAAATCTGATACATAAATGTCTTGTACAAATTACCACCTTGCTACTTTCCTCGTGACAAACTACCATAAAGCAAATTTTTATCTACATGTATTCTTTTAAATAACATCACCAGAAAAATAAAAAGTTTATCAAATGAAAACATGTTTCAATTAGGCCATGCTCTTCTAAAATCATGCTGAATTTATACAGTAGGGAAGTTCATACTCATTTTTAGCCTTTTTTTTTTTTTTCTCCTTTTTTTTTTTTTTTTTTTTAAACAAAGATTCAAAACCACTGATTGTAAACTCATTGAGGAGGCTGTAATTTATTCTGGCTCTTTTTTGATTGATAAAACTTTTTCCAGAAGTCCATGCACTTCTCCATTCACACCGTGTTGATGAGAGGTCTTACTCCCCATATGGCTATTGTAAGGGCTTCTCAAGTTACTAAAAGGAGTTTTAAGCTCTGTGTCAGATGTCAACTCCTCTTTGATTGTAACGTGAGTTGAACTATCAGTAAATGAAGGTTCATTCCAAATCTCTTTGTCATGTGCTTCTTGGCTACCAACGGAGTTGCCGCCTTTCTGTAACATGTAGTACAATATTGGGTTGGTTTTGGTCAGTCTTGGAGAGTCTTTTTCATTATCGTTCTTGTCCATACCTGTGATCACCCATCTGATGGGCCCTTTTTCACTGGGCATGGGACACATGCCAAACTGGTCAGACTCAAGTCTAGATATTGTACTCCCCAAATGTTCAGGAAAGGGGGAACTGGCAGGACTTTTTACTGCTACAGGATACTGAAATGTTCTATGGTCTACGCAATTGTTCTGTTGCACAGGGCTTCCCATTAACGCATTTACTGAAGAAATGCTGAATTCAGGTTTATTAATTGTTGCACTGGTTTTGTTTCCTTTTTTCTTGCCCTCTGCTAGTATGCTGTTCCTATGTTGTGACAGATCTCTCTCACAGTTTTCTGAGAGAAGCAGCTGTTTCAACACATTGAAGCCTTTACCATCTCTAGACCAACTCCTGTTTTCACTTTCATTATTTGGACCATGACTTACAGCATATTTAAATTCAGCATCACTTCTGCTGAATTTCAGTTCTTGCTTGTTAAGCAAAGGCCCATACAGCGCCTCAGCAGAAGACGAGTGGTTGTTTGCAGCATCAGACACATTACTTTTCATCTTTTTTAATGGACTTTCCAAAGGCTCAGCATGAAGCTTCCTTTTCTTCGGTACGGTGCAAAGACTCTTCGATTCAAGGTGTGTCAGTTCATTGTTTCGGTGACTTCTGTCCAGCTCATCCGCAGGATAACTGTCTTGATTCTGCCTCAGCAACCTACTTAGCAGGCCATTTTTGGAAAAAGAGAAATCTTGAGGTGAAAGAGGCTCGGATTTCAACTCCTCAGATGCTGGAGAAGCAGCTGTGTTCCTCTTCAGTGAATGCGCAAATCCTTGAAATTTGTTACCCTTGCACTCTCTCACTTGCGCATTTGAATTATAAGGAACATTTGATTCTTCAGATGGTTCGGTTTTTATTTTCACCGTCAATATTTGCTCATTCAAAGCCTTCTCTGTCTGTTCTTGAGAACTTTCATCTCTTAAAAGCATCCTCTCTTTCTTTTCACTTTTTCCTTTATTGGGAGTTCCCAGAAGCAGCTGAAGGACAGTGCGCCTTTCAAGAAGATTTTCTATTTCCGAACCTGGAAGTCCTTGTTCAGTGGGTGCAGGCTGACAACTGAATATTTTGTTATTTTCTTCATGTGCACTCAATTTATTCGTAAGCAGAGGGCTGTTCAATCTATCAATCAAGCCAACAGGTTTATCTGTGTTCCCTGCTAGCAGCTGTTTGCTAGCTCTTTGTTCTTCACTTGACATGGAAGTCTGCATGCCGCACTGAGCAAGGTTCTGCAAGAGCTTGCTGGCACTGAATGCCGAAGAGTTCTGCGGACTATCATTCCTGCTCAGCTTAGCTCCTTGAACTTCCTTGCTTTTAGAAAGGTCTATCAAGTGTTTAGATGCAGGATTCACTAGCCTGTCCGGCTGGATGGGGCAGACATATGGTGGCGAGCTGCGCTTGATGACCAGCGACTGGTGTGAGAGATTTATAGGAGAGTCTGCTTTTGCAGAAGCCAGCAAGGGTGGAGTGCTTAACGGAGTAATTCGATTTGCACTGGGACTATCGGTAACAGGAGTCCTTTTACCAGTCTGTACAGTGAATTTTGCCACATCAGCTGCACTGTGTGGTCCCTGAGGGTCATTATTCTTGTCTACTTTTTCTTCACTCTTATGCCCAAGCAACAACTGAAGTAGTGTTACTTTTTGATGGGGATTCAGCTTTGAAGCTTTTGGAGTGTCTTTGTCTTCCTTGTTCTCTGGACAGGAAACTTTTGGATCCCAGTTATGAAGCAAGGTCTGAGTCAGGTTATCCAGCGACGCGGGTGGACCTGCATCTGGTTTATCTGCCCTCTGTTTAAAGGACAAGTCTATAGGAAGACAGTTAGAATGAGAGCTTTCATCATCGCTGCTGTCATCCTCTGTAAAACTAGGATTGTTGTCTGAATACTCATCAATAGTTGTTGGTGTGCTGCTGTCTTCAAAAATGCTGGCTCTCTCACTCTGTTCATGCCCTTTTATGTGTTTGGTGGTATTCTGGCTTTTCAGCAGATGCAAGAGCAAACTGTTGCTGGGAGAGGTTTTCAGGTTGCTCCTTTCCAAAGTACTTTTGTATCCCATAGTTTTGGGAGGTGAATGCATGATTCCCACTGAATTCTGAAATGGTGCCATATTGCCTTTACTAGGTGCTGTTTTGGTTGATGATCCTGTTTGACCATTGAGATGGCTTGTCATTCCTTTCGCTAAACTGAATTGGCCAATATCTTTCTGAGTGCTTTCTTGTAATCTGGCCATAGCTGCAAGTCTCTCACTTGCTATTTGACTTGCATTTTGTGCTTTTAAAGCATGTTCCCTGGAGTACTGCTGCAAGTGAGCTTCACTTGAAAGAAGTAGAGCTAGCTGGCTGCATGCTACGCTGGGCTTCGGTGAAGCAGCAGGACTAGATCGTTTCTCTACCATACTTGCAACAGCTTGTAACCTTGCAGCACATGACAGTGGCTCATTTATCACTTTGGGTCCACTCTGCACCACATGGGGAGATTCTATAAACCTCTCTTTGGGCAGGTTCTTTGTTATATCAGGCAGGCTGCTGTCCAGCTTCTGGTCTTTTGCTTTGCTCTTCTTCAGCAGTGTCTTCAGGTGACTGGATGCAACACCATAGCACCTTAAATCTTTCTCCACTTCTGAGGAGTCATGGCTAAGGGAATACCCTTGCTCCTTAAGGCTTTGTCTAATCTGCTGTGACAGAGCAACACTCTGCAGCCTAGAGCTGAACGACTGAAGCAAAGAGGCAAGTAATGTGCTATCCTGTTTGCCTTTAGGCACATTTTCAACCATGCCAGCTAACAAAGCTTCCTTTTTTCCATCTAAATCCACAATGGAATCAGACAACCGCCTTCTCTTTGCTGCATTCCAGTCTTCAGAAGACTGCAATAGTCTTGCTTTTTTGAGGTGCAGCATGCCAGATCCTCGATATGTATTTGTGTTAAGAGCTGGACCATTACTTTGACAGTTAGGAAATATATTTCCAGAAATCTTAAAGTTTTGATCCTCTCCGCTATGCCCAGGAGACTTTTTGTCAACCGCAGTACCTGAGCCTCCTGCTGCTTGATGCATCAGTAATCCCTCTAGATAAGTTAGAACAACAGAATCCTGGTGCATCTCAGAGCCAAGCTCTTCTCCATGAGTCATGTTCAATAAGAGTTTCCAAAAGGGCTCTGGTTCTATTCACTTCAAGACTAGTTTTGCTGTAGCTGAATTGAGATGCAGATTTAAGAAACAGGTAGATGTCTGGAGTGTATTCTCACAGACTTTCAGAAACAACACAAAAAGTCACATTCCAAAGTAGGCTTCTTCCAGTGTATACTGTTTGATGAGACAGGTTTCCAATCATATCAATCTGATATCTAGAATATGTATGAAAGATGTCTAGGAGGAGCACTCAAAATGCGGTTCCAAGGTAGCAAAGTTCCATCGAGTATTTTACGCCTTCTTTCTCCAGGAAGCCAGCTTGTTTTTCATCCTTTTCCATCGCCACCAAGCACATAAAATTCCTACATGAAAACAAACAAACAAAAACAAACAGAAAGAAAAGATTTAGGATAAGACCTAACTTCATTTTATATATATATGCATTTTTTAAACACATTAGGTACTCAGGATATATAAGCAACAACACCATTCTAGACAGAATGAAACCACAAGTAATGGACAAAGTACACAGTAACTACTGTAAAGAACTTTGTGAAAGCAATTCTGAGGCAGAAAATTTTACACAAAACTTAACTGTCATAAGCACAGCTACTGCAAGGGATCTGTTTTTTCTATCCTGCAGGTCAAAATAAGGAATAGCAAACATGAAAAGTTGAAATCACTCTACCATTGAAAAAAATGAGTTACACAGGATTTTAGTTCACAGTTGCAACGACCTTTTTTCTTAAAATGTAAGTACTGAGGACATGCAGACTAACACTCAAAGAATTAATGGAAAAAGGGTTGCCTGAAGTCAACCTTTAGGTTCACATTCAATCTGTTCACAAATAGTAGAACAGGCAGCACCATACACGCAAACACATTCTTGTTTGGCAGGTAGATGGCCCTGCTGAAAGAGAAATGAAGTTATCACTGCTGCCTACAAGATAGGAGTGGTGAAAGGATGCTTATGTTCCTGATGTAACATAAATCCTGGTATCAAAACCCTCCCTTCGCTGGAGGATTTTCACCTTTACATTCTTTCCATGTACTAAACATAAAATGGTTAAAAAACTCTGGTCTTCCCCTTAAGTCTTGTTACTTTCAAAGAGTATGTAAATACTTTCTTGGATGAGGTGGTATGTTATAAAAGGCTGTTTCAAGAAGTACAGTGGCACTTATGCTAAATGCATCTCTTCAATTTTGGTTATATTACTGGTCAATGGCAGCATGAACAGTTCAGACGGTTCAATATTAAGACCATTACACCACACAGGCTTATTCCTTCACTCATTCTAAACTGGCATAAATATTCCACACAAGCAAAATCTAAGTGTCTTTCCACAGAAGTAACTACTCAAGTTGCTTTCACAGACTGAAAGCCCATTGAAGACCTGAATTTACAAGTTTAAAAAGTATGGAGAGAGATTAAACCCTTGCCTCCTTAAAGTGAATAAATATTTTATGATTGATTTCCCAGAGGTTATTTTTTAATTCAAAAGCTACTGTCAGCGAGGAGTCAAAAAATGCTCATACCTAAAAAAGAAGTTGATGGTAGTTTGAACATGAGCCTGCAGTGTGCCCAGGCGGCCAAGAGGGCCAATGGCATCCTGGCCTGGATCAGGAACAGTGTGGCCAGCAGGAGCAGGCAGGTCATTCTGCCCCTGTACTCAGCACTGCTTAGGCCACACCTTGAGTCTTGAGTCCAGTTGTGGGCCCCTCAGTTTAGGAAAGATGTTGAGTTGCTGGAACGTGTCCAGAGAAGGGCAACAAAGCTGGGGAGGGGTTTGGAACACAAACCCTGTGAGGAGAGGCTGAGGTAACTGGGGTTGCTTAGCCTGGAGAAGAGGAGACACAGGGGAAACCTTCTTGCTGTCTACAACTACCTGAAGGGAGGCTGTAGCCAGGTGGGGGTTGGTCTCTTCTCCCAGGCAACCAGCACCAGAACAGGAGGACACAGTCTCAAGTTGTGCCAGGGGAGGTTTAGGCTGGATGTTAGGAAGAAATTCTTCACAGAAAGAGTGATTGGCCATTGGAATGTGCTGCCCAGGGAGGTGGTGGAGTCCCCATCACTGGAGGTGTTTAGGAAGAGACTGGATGGAGCTCTTGGTGCATTGGATTAGTAGCTTGGATAATTTTGGAGGATAGGCTGGACTCAATGATCTCAAAGGTCTTTTCCAACCTGGTTAATTCTACTCTATTCATACATCAAGAATCCAGCAACGGCAACATTAATACAGCTAAGGTTGCTTAAATACTTGAGAAGGCAGTTTATCTAGAAAACACATTTTCTCAACTTCCAAAACCCAAACTGCTTATCTGCAGCCATGTTTCATTCTTAAAAAAACAACTGAGTACCCCCTGATGCTCTGCTTTCTGGTTGAAAAAATAAATTGGAATTTTTTTTCAGAATTTCTTACTACCTACCAAAAGCAAACCTTACAGGTGACCTTTACAGTAAGGTTACAAGTAAAGACCACTGAGCCAATATTCAGTTAAACTTTACTTACTGTAGCTGTAAAAGAACCCCAAAACCCCCAATACAGTACATTTATGCAAATAGAATCATAGAATCAGTCAGGGTTGGAAGGGACCACAAGGATCATCTAGTTCCAACGCCCCTGCCATGGGCAGGGACACCCCACACTAGATCAGCCTGGCCAGAGCCTCATCCAGCCTGGGCTTAAACAACTCCAGGGATGGGGCCTCAACCACCTCCCTGGACAACCCATTCCAGGGCTTCACCACTTTCATGGTGAAGAACTTCCTCCTCACCTCCAGCCTGAATCTCCCTACCTCCAGCTTCATTCCATTCCCCCTAGTCCTATCACTACCTGATATCCTAAGACGTCCCTCCCCAGCCATCTTGTAGGCCCCCTTCAGATACTGGAAGGCCACAATAAGGTTCCAGCATGTCCATATCCTTCTTGTAATAGGGGCTCCAGAAGTGGATGCAGTACTCCAGGTGGGAGTACCCAAGGAGTACTCCCTTGGGTACTTCAAAGCCTGTTGCAGCAGATGACACTTGTAGCCAGTATAGTCTGCATACATTAACTATACTCAGTACAAAGGAAACCCTGATAATTTTACAGAAGTAGAGTTTGAAGTAAAGGAGCCTTCATTAAAGAGAAATCAGAAAAGCATTTGACACATAAGGAATAGGGCATCAGCAATCCTGCTAAAAAGTCTCATCTTGTCTAGTGCTGCAAGTATTGCAGCTCTCTAAACTCTTGTATGACTTAACATACAAGACACAGGTATCATGAAGTCAGCTGTCAAGAACTGAAAACACAAAAAAAGTCTCTACAACTACACCTTACTTGCCATGTAAAACTAGGCAGGAAATTTCAGAGTTTGAGGGCAAATCTCATAACCAAGCATTTTCATGAGTTTTGAATCAGGGTACAGCTTTCTACCACTATCTGAAGTGTGGACAAAAGGAAACCCAAACCAGCTTTGGCAACTGATGCTTAGCTGGACAAAAGGCAAACCATTCAATAACCTTTTAAAAACATACAGACTGCACCAAAGGATTTCCCAGGACCCACTGAAATATTAGTAATTTTTCTCACTATTAAATATTACCAGAAACAAGAAAAGGGAGAAAGAAAAAAGGAAAAAAAGAAAAAGGTGGGGAAAAAAAAAAGAGAGAAAGAGGGGGGAAAAAAGACAAAAGAAAGAAAAAAAAGGCAGGAAAAAACAGAGAAAAGAGGAGCTATACAGCAGTAGAACTCGTAGTTCCCAGCAAGGGCTGAAGTAAAGTTCCTGCTATTGGCCTCTAACATCAACTTCTAATAGCTATGAATTTCTAGACCTAAAAGATGAACTGTGACAAAACAAATTGCTAACATTGATGTGCTTTCCTGACCACGTAACTACCATACATGGACTTTTTGTCTTGCTTCAACTATCTTCTTCCAGACTTCTGTATGCCAACTTGTTTTTCAGAGACTATTTTCAGAACCTCCAAGAGCAGGCACCAATCACAGCTCATTAAACCACGTTTACCTAGACAGAACTAAAGCAGCAGCAGGATCTGCGGCACAAATGCTGTAACCTAGGGAGATGCTCCCCAGGTGGAGCATTTAATAAGTCCAAGTGCCGGGTGCTGCACTTTGGCCACGGCAACCCCATGCAGAGCTACAGGCTGGGGTCAGAGTGGCTGGAGAGCTGCCAAACAGAGAGGGACCTGGGGGTGCTGATTGACACCCACCTAAACATGAGCCAACAGTGTGCCCAGGTGGCCAAGAAGGCCAATGGCATCCTGGCCTGTATTGGGAATAGTGTGGCCAGCAGGAGCAGGGAGGTCATTCTGCCCCTGTACTCTGCATTGGTTAGGCCACACCTTGAGTACTGTGTCCAGTTCTGGGCCCCTCAGTTTAAGAAGGACATCGAGCTACTTGAGCGTGTCCAGAAAAGGGCAACAAGGCTGGTGAGAGGCCTTGAGCACAAGCCCTATGAGGAGAGGCTGAGGGAGCTGGGATTGTTTAGCCTGGAGAAGAGAAGGATCAGAGGTGACCTCATTGCTCTCTACAACTACCTGAAAGGTGGTTGTAGACAGGAGGGGGTTCGTCTCTTCTCCCAGGCAACCAGCACCAGAACAAGAGGACACAGTCTCAAGCTGTGTCAGGGGAGGTTTAGACTCGAGGTGAGGAGGAAGTTCTTCACTGAGCGAGTCATTCGTCATTGGAATGGGCTGCCCAGGGAGGTGGTGGAGTCGCCGTCCCTGGAGGTGTTCAAGGGGAGATTGGACGTGGCGCTTGGTGCCATGGTCTAGTTGTGAGGTCTGTTAGGACAGGTTGGACTTGATGATCCTTGGGGTCTCTTCCAACCTTGGTTATACTGTGATACTGTGATACTGTGTGATACATCATGGGAAGTCAGTCCTCCAGCCATTTAAAATGTGCCTAGGGAGAAGCTGTGGGCAGAATAGAGAAGATAAGAGAATACTAAAATGTACACTGAACTGTGTATGCCCAGAATATTAATTCCACTTCTGCAGTTGTTGTTTTGCTTTGTTTGCAAACTAGAGTCACAAAGATTTGAAGAGAATGATTATAGTAAGCTTTAAGATCCTTTGCGTACCATCAAGTATACTGCTGCAAGAGAGAATGAAATTTAAGAACACATCTTGTAGTAAGTTAAACCACCACATCTGAGCCATATTGACTTTTAAAGAACTCTCTGAATTAATGAACATCTCAGCTGTAAAACCTAATTGGAGACTAAACAAACAGCAGCCTCCCAGTTAGTCTAGCTGCTGCCATTTAAGTTAAGAACAGTTTACAGTTTTGAACTAGCAAAATGGCATTCATAAGACATTTTGCCAGTATCTCTGACCAGTACTGTTAGTTAAATCCTTTTAAAATAGAATAGAATTAACCAGGCTGGAAAAGACCTATCATCCAACACTATCTAGTCAACTAAACCATGGCACCAAGCACCCCATCCAGTCTCTTCCTAAACACCTCCAGTGATGGGGACTCCACCACCTCCCTGGGCAGCCCATTCCAATGGCCAATCACTCTGTGAAGAACTTCTTCCTAACATCCAGCCTAAACCTCCCCTGGCACAACTTGAGACTGTGTCCTCTTGTTCTGGTGCTGGTTGCCTGGGAAAAGAGACCAACCCCCACCTGGCTACAGCCTCCCTTCAGGTAGTTGTAGACAGCAGTAAGGTTTCCGCTGAGTCTCCTCTTCTCCAGGCTAAGCAACCCCAGTTGCCTCAGCCTCTCCTCACAGGGCTTGTGTTCCAAACCCCTCCCCAGCTTTGTTGCCTTTTCTCTGGACACGTTCCAGCAACTCAACATTTTCCCTAAACTGAGGGTCCCACAACTGGACACAGGACTCAAGGTGTGGCCTAAGCAGTGCTGAGTACAGGGGCAGAACGACCTGCCTGCTCCTGCTTGACGGGATGCCATTAGCCTTCTTGGCTGCCTGGGCACACTGCTGGCTCATGTTCAGCCTACTATCGACCAGTACCCCCAGGTCCCTTTCTGCCTGGCTGCTGTCCAGCCACTCTGACCCCAGCCTGTAGCACTGCACGGGGTTATTGCAGCCAATGTGTAGAACTCGGCACTGAGATGTGTTGAATCTCATGCCCTGGGACTCTGCCCATCTGTCCAGCCTGTCAAGGTCCCTCTGCAGAGCTCTCCTACCCTCTAACAGCTCAACTCCTGCCCCCAGCTTGGTGTCATCTGCAAATTTACTGACGATGGACTCAATCCCCTCATCCAAATCCAGGTCCTAAGTGGAACAGAGACACACAGTAAATTACCAACACTAGGCATGTTTTTGTTTTGAGCATTAAGGCTACACAATCTCATGGAGATAACTCATGAAGCTTGGTTTCAGGTGCCATCGTCTGTAGTCTTAATTCACAACCTGATTTTAAAAAAACCTTGTAGAAACTATTATGGTATTCATTTAGGAAATTGCCATTAGCTAGGAGATCACTCACACAAACACTTACTAGAGGAGAAACCCATACTCATGCACATTTTATGAATGGTTAGTAAAGGTGGAGATGTATATATACACATGCACAGATGAAGCATGCATGTCATTGTTGTTTAATGACTACTGAATTCTGTAGTCATTTTAGGTTCTGTTTTTTACTTGAATGTTGTAGAGCTGAAATCAAACTGATCTGTGAAATGAAAGTCTTCAGGATTTTAATAAATGAACCGTTCTAATGGTTAGAAGCTACTGAAGAGCCAGAAATCATCTCTCACTAGCTCACTACCTTCCCATTCTCATAATCCCAAATGTAGAGGCTAGAGCCCACCACATCAACCAGTGGCTCAGACAGTTATTTTAATTATTTCAGATTTGAGGAATGCAGTACAGTGATTACAGTGGCAGCTTGGGATCCAGCGGTCCAATTACCCGCTGTGCTGCAGACGGGCTGTCTGACTTGTGGTTTTACTTTTCTGTGCCCTGTTTCCCCAGATGGAGTAATAATAGATGCAGACTTCAAAAAGGTAATTGAGGATAGATATGTTAAAGGCTGTGTGTTGCTCAACAGCCCCACAAACAGCACTAGGTACCCAAACCATAGGATATTAACTGATTTCTAATCCTTATTGCTACCTGCAGTGAAATGCTGCAGAGCACAATGAAATTAAGGTCTCCAGAGAAATTCCTAGATGCACTGGAAGTTGCAGTAGAATCTTGCAGTGAACTAAACATGAATAGGGAAGAGGAGACTAGCTGTCCCAGAATTATTTTGTTATTAAGCTCAATTCGTACTTCTCTGATTTTAGCAGGCAGGAAGGATGCATTCAGAGTGGTGATATAAGCACTTGAGCTGACTCTTTCTGCTCTGAGCAGTGAAACAGGAGTGATTCAGAAACCCAGCACCAAATCCACAGAACCGCACAAACAGGCAGGTACTTCAACAGCACTTAAGCTTGTGTTTTAAGAGAATCAAGTATTTAAGTGCTTTGCTAAATCCCTGCTTTATGTCAGAAATCTATTGAAGTGAATACAGCAGCTGGGACCACTTCACAATTCTGATTCAGGCTGTCAAGACGTTTTGAACGTTTCCTTTGCAAATGTAATGTAGGGAAAAAAAGGCAAAAGTGATCAGATGGTGGGGGAAAATTCATCACAGAGTGAATTCTTCCATGGTTGCATTCAAAAGAACCTGAGAATCAGCAAGACAATGAATTAATAGGAAAAGTAAAATAAAAATCAGGCTCCCCTCCTGCACTCACAGGACATCACCCTGAGAAGGCAAAAACAGGATTTTCTTCCCGGGAGCTTGGCACGTTATTCACTCCTACGCTAGACCTACTAACTGACTCCAAAAGACATTTTTAAGGTGGAAAGGATAGTCTGTCACTTGTAAACAGTTCAGTCAGGAGAGGACACAGGGAATCGTGTTGCAGCAGGAGCTCCCACTGTCGCCAGGATTTCTGGAGGGGGCTCCCGAGGCTCAAAGCCCGATAGGGAGCCGGCATCCCCATCCCGGGCAGAGGCGTTCCCTGCAGGCTGCAGGCTGGTGCGCTCCCGTTGCCTGTCCCGCGGCAGCACATGGCAGCATTGCTCACTCTATGAAATGCCTCCTCGGCAGGCTTAGCAAACATCCACGGCTCCACGGCAAAACGTTGTGCAAGTGGTGCAAGACATGGAAAAGCCTTTTCCCTGGTGTTCAGTTAAGCTGTGTACTGACAAACATGCTCCTGGTGTTCTTAGTTTTTCTTAAGAGAAGTTTTAGAGAACAGCAAGGGGTGGTGGTTTCTTCTGCACAGGGTGGGGAGGAAAGGGGGAAGAGGGTGAGTGGAAGGGAATGGGATAAAACCAGCCCCATCATCCTGGTGATTTTATCAGCTTTAACAGAAGGATTTTGAAAAAAGTACTGCAGAAAACAGATTCCCTAACAGTTGATGCAACAGCTCAGAGAGATGCAAAGTCTACCATTTTACAGAAGTATGTGAACACTGAGTAACTGAGAAGTCCCTAAGTCACACAAAACTGACAGGAACACAAAAGCAACAGAGCAGCAGACAAGAAAAACTTTTCCCTGTGCAAGTAATATCTGGCAGACCACTAGACTAAAATGCTAGCAAACTAACCACTGCAAGAATAAAAATCTCAATTATTCTGGCAGCAGGGACTGTTTAGATTTACTCTGGCTTGTAAGAGATTGCTCAAATGTAAATGCTAATTGCTGTCACTGTTAATCATGGCTCCAGGGGCACATAAAGGAGGAGAGGCTGTTCCTACATATTCCTTCTGGGATATGGAAAGGGCAATTCAAACACCTCGTATCTCAGTGTCCCTCTGCTCCTCAGATTTCATATGGGATTCTCTACAGTTCGGGAAGCTGTGACTCACCCAGACCCTGCAATACCACCTTATGGCAATGAGAAGCTTTCAGACGATATGTAATATATATCATGGGGAAGATAAAATTTCCACTGTCTGCTTAAATGACGTGTGGAAATGTCAGAGAGATTTTCATATTAATGCAGAGAGCCTTTCCGGGAGGTGGCAAGACAGGCTGGCTGCGCACGTTTGCACCCATGCGAGGAGAGACACCACATTCAGAATACCCCCAACCCAAGCAGCAAAGCATTTCCACATGAAAGACCAAAAATTTGAGTAGTGCTGGCTACATCACAAGTTTTACCCAACTGTAGGGAAGCACACTGCAAAGAAACATCCAATTAGGTCTGATGTGCTGCTCCACCCTGAGAGGTGACAGTATGAGTGCAGCAACAGCAAGCTGAGAGCAGCAGAGCTCAGGGAAGGTGGTATGTCTGTGCTGCAGACTGACATGCACAAGCAGAGAGAGCCTAGACAGCTCAGGAGCTGGAGCAAGCCTAGCCCAGCAGAAAGGGGCACCGTGGAGGTTAGCCTGCCCAGAAAGGCAGGGTAACTTTACCACAGTGCTGATCTGCTGCCAGTTGTCTGGTGCTGGTACTCAAACCATCTTGGCCACCTCTTTCAGACAGCAGTGCACAGCTAGCCGTGCCATAAGGCCATAGGCAGACAGTTCTGCCTAAATTACATGGGATTCACGATTTTGAAGCTTATTTCATAAAACCTACAAGTTAAGAGGAGAAAATTAAAAACAAACACACACCAAACCCAAACAAAATCTGAAACTCAATGATAAAGCACAAAAGCTACATCCCATCCCCAATAAGGACATTCATCCAGAAATAGCACATATCACTAAATCTCAACTAACTTGGGCTAGTGTGTTGATCAAAGCTCAAAAGTACAGTGAGCAGAAAGCCTCTAAGTTAATTCTTATTCAAGAGACCAAGAGCAAGCAGGCACAAAAAGATATATACCGAGATCTGTTTTCAGGATAGAGAGGTGGATAATACACTGGAAGATACAACAAAATTGACAGAGGATGCATCTTTGCAAACCACTTGCCTATATATAAGCAACTAAAAGAAAACTAACAATCAGATACACATCCCCCCCCCCAAAAAACCCACTACAAAACCAAATTACTGATCATGCATTTAACCCTACATCAACTCCCCAACATGTCCTCTTCTGGACAATCATGCTTTTTGAGTTAAGATTAATCCATGCAGACAATGCATCTCCAAGTTTCTGACCTTCTGCCTGTTGGACAGACTCAAAAGGTACATGCATTTATCCACTACAATAAAATTGTGCATTTCTTGGATTTGTTGGAATAGCTGTACATCTTGGGTGATTTATAAGTCACTTTACATTACTGTTTGCACAGCTTTTATTGATAGTAGTAGTTGTGGTCCACTCATGACCAAGTGTTTCATGGCTAGTTATGAACAGCCACTTTCTAAACATTTCACCAGAAAAGGTTTCAGCTAACTGAACATAAATACACAGCAATTCAGTAGCAAGGTGAAGCACAGGATCACAATTGCATAAGTACTTAATAAGTATATGTGAAACCTCATAAGGTCATGTTAAAGGCTCAGACGATCTGGGATTTTTTGTTTAAGCGACTGGAAGGACAATGGAGTTATTATTTTAAAGCATACTGTAGGCAAAGTTTCTAAAGCCTGTAGACACAGAAAAGGCTCATATAATTTCAGCTAAGTAGGAAAGAAAAATCTGCATTAGCAAGAAGCTCTCTACTAGGTCAATTACAATTAACTTTTTCCTCCTCTCTAAGACATGAATAAAACCAAGTAGAAATAAAGATGGAACAGTAGCAAAACTTGGACAAAAGATGCTAACATCCTGTCACAGAAAGTCCTCATCTTAACAGCATTCCAGAATTAATCTGAATACATACATAACATAAATCCCTAAGTAAAATACTAAAAGCCTTGCAAAAGTGATCACTTTGTTAATAATCACAGAATCACCGAGGTTGGAAGAGACCTCAAAGATCATCAAGTCCAACCTGTCACCACAGACCTCATGACTAGACCATGGCACCAAGTGCCATGTCCAATGCCCTCTTGAACACCTCCAGGGATGGTGACTCCACCACCTCCCTGGGCAGCCCATTCCAATGGCTAACAACTCTCTCGGTGAAGAACTTTCTCCTCACCTCGAGCCTAAACTTCCCCTGGTGCAGCTGGAGACAGTGTCCTCTTGTTCTCATGCTGGTTGCCTGGGAGAAGAGACCAAGCCCCACCTGGCTACAACCAATGCTCTTAAATATTAGGAACTGGGCTGCAACTCAACATTAGGCATGAGTCTAAACACAACAATTAAAATACTGATTTAGCTCAGCAGTAATGAAAACTGTATCCACTGCTACCAAGCCATGGCAGGAACAACCGATGCCTAGCAAGGTAAAGTGTTTAACCACCCCTCATGGAAGGACATGCACTTGGAAGGAATTTTTCAAGTTTTGTAAGTATTTTAATAATAATGACAATATGCTGCCACAAAGCTGTGGAAAGGAGTTCTTACTGACACATTTTATGTCTTTTATGAGTGCTAACTGAAGGAAATAATTACAAAAGAGCAAGAGAAGATTATTTGTTGTTACTGCTTGTTCCATTCATTCATGTAAAGAAAGTTGAAACTGCCACCTACTTAACACTTTATAACACAAAACAGTATGTGGTTGATTTCTAAGGGAAGTGTGTGATTGTTTCACCCATGAAAAGATTAACCCCAAAAAACATATTAAAAATAAATCTATTACTCCATACTTGCACAACAGTATTAGCTAATTTAAGGCCAGCTTTCCTAGTGCCTGTCAAACTAAGTCTTTATAAAGCCTTATGTCCAAAGTGTCAGTTACACAAAACAACTTCATTGCCGTATTACCACAAGTCTAAAATTAAGCCTGTGCTCAAGAGCCCTGCTGAACGCATGTGGCACCAATGCATCACAGCCCAAGCGGCTGCCAGTGAGCTCCATCTCAGTCACCACAAAGAACAATGCTAGTAACAAATAAAACACACTAGGTTAGAAACTGCACACTGAAATGCATACAATAACCCATGGTTCCATAGGAATTTTTTTTCTCATTGAAGTGTGAAACTGATACCAAAACGTGTAGCCCTGTCTATGTTTGTGGATCTGCAGTCATTGTACCTGCCATCTTTCCTGCTCTGATGACATAAGCATCTTTGGCTCCTACAAGGCAAATCAGGCCAAGGATTTCAAAAGAAATCCCAGAGATCCAAGTGCTTGTTTCACAGACCTCTCTGCAGGAAAGCTGGCTATCAGACTGGCATGAGGAAGGACAAAAGCAGGGCCTCCTAATTCCAGTGCTTATGCCAAGTGACAGCAAGACGAGCACTGCCACCGGTGAGATTCTCCAAGAGGAAACCGGATCTCCAGGCAGAATTTCTGTGCCGAATACAAAAAGTTATTGGTTGGAAAAAAAAAAGAGATGACCTTTTAAGAAGCATTCCTAAATGGAATTTTAAAAGACAAACTTAAAAAGTTGAAATGTATTCTTTCCAAGCCTTTGAAATGTGAAAAAGAGAACTGAAAAGAATGGATTCAACTATTTTAATTTTTATATTTTAATGAGTTAATCTGTGAAGCTGGAGTAGAAATCCTATTAAACTGAACTTAGTTTGTCCATCCTTAAAATAGATTTGACATACAAACACAAACACAAGGTCAAGGTCACAGATCAGCAAGAAAGATTACAAAGAGAACTGATGTAAGAGCTGGCATTTGATCAAAGCTCCTGGATTTATTTTTTTTAAGCACACTTACCAGAAATACCACTACATTTTCTTCACACTGGTACCTTACATGTTTTAAAGTATTCCCTGCTTTCAGGGCAGCTGCCCTGTGCTCATTTATTTTAACAGATGTTAGGCAGCATTACCAAGCAAATCTAAAGAAGAACTCTTATGTTAAGTGAAGCAGAGATGGAAGACTCTGCTTTTTAACCATCCTTTTCACTCTGCTCAGCCATACACACCAAATATAAAATACATATTAGAAATCACAAATCAAAAAGGAGAACTCACTCACAAATACAGGATATGCCATAAGACTACTGCTAGAGAATGAGGACCTGTGTTTATAACTACATGCAATCTAAGTTACTTCTCTTAATACAGCAATTGTATATTTGGATGTGCACTTCAAAGCACAACACTCACTTACCTATTCTAATTATCTGTGTGCACAGCATAAATTTCTCAATTAAAAAAACCCCACAAACTCTTAACACAAGGTCTGTGCAAAACACAATCAAACTAACCTCTTCTGTAATCAGGACAACATTTACCTCCTAGAAAGCTTCTTTAATGCTGAACATTAAGCGAGCAGATTAAATGCAGTAGCAACAGTTGAAAGACTCATTAAAACTCAGCTGCTGAAAATAGTTAGCAATGAAAGCCATTTACTAAACCATCCAGCCACCTACCCAACTATGGATACATTCTCAAAGCTTTAAACACATTCTGAAAAATACTTAGTTTATAGGTCACATCCCCAAGACATACCTTCTGACACTTAAGGAGAAGAAAAGGCATCTTGGGCAACAACTTTGTGTGACATTCAAAGGTGTACTGCTGCCACAAGGTTTAGTTGCTCATTATAATAAGTAGTAATTTAAAGAATAGTGTGGCTTGTAATCTTCTGGACCTCTGCTTTCAACACCAGCACAGCACTGATGCTAGTCTAGACATGACTGGGAGCAGATTATATTTAGACACAGAGCTATGAGTATAAATAGGGCCGTTCATGTTGGTAGAAAGCTTTTATTGGAATTCATTTGGGGTGACCTGACTAACCCACATGCATGCAGGCATCTCAGACATTGCCAGTAAAACCTTCATGCCATTATATGCCCTCCTGCAGCTTCTTTTGGTGGTGTTTGAACATTTGTTTACTGATTTTCTCAGTTTAGTTTTTGTGTAGGTATTACTTTTCCAGCACTATACCTGCATGATTGGGTTGGCTTAGTTACTAACAAAGAGGCCTTAAATGAAAGAGACACACACCCCCCCGCCAAAACTCTGTTAAAAGATGCTTCTCCTTTGAAAACATCCTTGACAACAATTAGACTTGTAAGCTATAGTATTGCTTGAGCAAGACACAAATCTCTCCTGAAGCCTGGGATGTGAGCTACTCAGTGCAACAGCAGAGGTGTTTCTAGCCCTGATAATGATTCAACATATTTTAAACCAGTCACTGTTTAAAATCAAACGCAGTTAAGTTACAGACCTCAGGGCAAAACAGTTCTGCTCTTCCTTAGTCCCTCTTCTAAACTCTTTCAAGAAAACTGGAGAAAAAGGGGGGGGTTGGGGCTTAAGAGGAATGTCTATCCTCCCCACTTTGTGACAGGCTGGTAGAAATTCTCATTGCACTGAAATGTCAAGAAGGAAAATAAATAAACAACCACCCCAAAAAACTCAAACCCAACACCACCACAAAACCAAAACCTTCACTTAACATCCACACCAAGAAAAAAAATCAATCAGTAACTTACTTGGAGAATCAAATGGACACAAAAACATACATGTGACACTTGGCAACCAAAACCATTCCAGGAAACACATTAGTTCACTAGCCATATAACTGTCCACACTTCAGACTCTAAGTATGTTTGGACTCCTAGCCTAAGTGTACTAACAGGTGAAAATTTGAATGCAAGAAAGTTTTTACACTAGGTGAGCTACATTAGTGTCTGTTCATTCAGTACCTTGTTAGGTCTTCTCTTGTGCTTACATTGTTTAAAACAAGGGGAAGGGCAGCAAATTTTATATTATTAATCATCATAGCCAAACCTTTAATGAGTAACCTCTAATAAGTTTGCTTCGTGGAGTGCCCAACGTAAACCATTTCACATGTGCTGGCCATGAGAAGAGGGTAGTGACAAAACACAGTGAGTGACTAGCCAATATAACAACAAAACTGAGTATGACAGCTAGCAGAAAGACAAAGTACTTCTGATCAATTCAGTAATTAAGCAGTCCACAACAATGCATTACCTTGAAGCACTAGACTGCTGTCAATACCCTATCTGTAAAAGCACAGTTTTATTCATTAATTTTTTTAAAGGGGGGGAAAAAGGGAAAGTATTTTCTGTGGTTATACTTACATGTGCAAAATACCAAATCAAAAAGTTGGGTTTTTTCCTAGTGCTAAAATACCATTTTGATTAATAGTTTAATAGTAATTCTTTTAACTTTGTGTTTTCTTTAAAAATCTATAAATGGTGTTAGTAAAACTAACAGTAGGACAGGAAAATAATGGCAAGGTTATGCACGCTTCCAAATTTGTATGAAGCATCTGACACAACATCTACTAAGATGGCAGAATTAGGCACATAGTAAACATCTACAGTGCTGAAAACCACAAATGCTAATCACCAATTTAAGCATCATGATTATTAAAAGCAAACTAGTTCACATTCAAAATGTGAACATTCTTCTATTACTCAGGACATAGCACAGGATTTCCCTTTCCAAATTCCAGTTTTCCCATTTCTCAAGTTGTTCAACATGCACCAGCCACAGCAGGTGATCTGGTTTCCCACATGCTGGCAATCTGATACCGATTCATCATCTAACAAAACTGGCTGGTGGTAACAATCAAAGGCAGTGAGAAGTAGGTGGTAAATTATAAATTTCTCTCTGTGAATCTCGTCTCAGCTTGGGGCAGGGGGTACGCATAGAACTATCTTGAAGCCATAATTACAGTTTTAATCTGTTCACTTAATGTCTACTGATTAAGTAGGAGACAGAGAGGTTGTCATAAAACTAGACCTAAAAGTCATGAAACTAGCAACTAAATGTGAAACTCCAAAGTAGCTTAAATTATGTGTTGTGCAATAGAAAGTTATTATGCATAGCCACAACTCTATTGATTCCGCTGATCAGGCTAGGTATTATTTCCACCTCAATCTCCCACAGTAAAGACCTGAGTGTGGCTGACAGGTCACAATCCCTGTCTTTGTGTTGTATAAAGCCATCTTTCATTGATGTATCTGAAGAGTCATTTCCCAGCTTGATATACCACTAATATGAAGCTTCAACGTTTTCTGAATCAATATACAGTGAGGCATTGTCAATGACCTGAAGGTAAGTTTCATTGACTGCCTGTATTCTTACAAAACTCTACTGGTTTTGTCTGCTCTTTCTACAGAGCCTTATTAAGAAACCTGTCATAAAGCTGAAGAATGTTTTCATTCAACCTTGTTGCTAAATTTCATCAGTGAGTGATAGCAAAATAACTGCGCTGTAGACCGTGTTAACGTGATTTCATTCAGAAGCAGTTCAGGTTCACACGCAGGTACACAATCTTACTGAAACACAAGATGACTCACAAATACCAAATTAATGCAGAAGCAAATCATACTGGAAAGGGCAACAAAGGAAAATCAGAAGGAGAAAAAAAAAATTACAACCTACCAACCCCCAAACTACACTCTTCTCAAACACTTTATGCTCTAAAAGCATACAAGTTAAAAAACCCATTTGTTGAGAAAAAGCTGGAAGTTCTGGCAGGCACGTGATCATGTCTCCAGCTTCCCAGGAACCTTTCAGCAAATTGTTAGCTTGGCACCCTAGTTAGCAATCTCAGGGGAAAGAGATCAAAGACTGTTTGGGGAAGTGATATAAACCACTCTCCAATTCAGAATTCTTAGGAGGGGTAAGACCAAAGCTAGTGTGAATTAGATGAAGTTACCACTCCATGCCTGGGGTGAGAAAAAAATACAGGTTAATACACTTATTTCCAAATTCAGGGTCAGAAACTCATACCTTTTAAGTGTCAATGCTGGATCTTTGTGAATCTGCTTTTCACTCGACCCTGGCAAAAAAGAAACACATTATAATCAGGACGCAGAAACTTATTGTGGAAAATTATTCTACTTGAACAAGGAAGTCTGTTAATTCAGTATTAGCACATGAAAAGGAAGCTGGTTTACTTCTTAACAAGGTATCAACAGAATAAAACAGGTTTCCATTGATGGTAGTTATACTTGTGGTCAGTTTGTGACAGTATCGGAGCCTGACCTGTGAAACTGAGCTGAGCAAGCTGGTCAAGGTAATATTCCAGGGAGAGGAGATAGGTCTCCTTGCCTGGTTAATACTATCTGCTCTGGGGAAGGGGGAAGTTGTAATCAGATTACCTTTTCTTTGACATTCCTGCTATCCATTTACCTACAATAACTTAAACCTAAACAAAAAAACCCAAGCCAACACCACAACACACCCCTTGCCATTACATTCTACTTCCCTAAAATCTTCCTCATGTTCTCCCACTGCTATCCTTAAATTACTCTTGCTTAGTCACATCTTGGTTCCCTGTTTCTACAACTCACACTTCTGTAACATTCTCCCTTCTATGACAGGCTGACCCAACTGTTGGATGAGGGAAAGGCTGTGGATATTGTCTACCTAGACTTTGAAAAAGCCTTAGATACCATTTCCCACAGAATTCTCGTGGACAAGCTGGCCGCTCATGGCTTAGATGAGCTCACACTCTGCTGGATAAAACACTGGCTGGACGAACAGGCCCAAAGAGTGGTGGTCAATGGAGTTAAATCCAGCTGGTGGCCAGTCACAAGTGCTGTTCCTCAGGGCTCAGTGTCAGGACCACTTCTGTTTAACATCTTTATTGATGACCTTGATGAAGACAGTGTGTCATCAGTAAGCTTGTAGGTGACACCAGTTAGGTGGGTGTTGATCTTCATGAGGGTAGGGAGGCTCTACAGAGGGACTTGGATAGATTGGATCAATGGGCCAATGTTATGGGATGAGCTTCAACAAGGCCAAATGTCAGGTCCTGCACTTAGGTCACAACAACTCCAAGCAATGCAACAGGCTTGGGGAAGTATGGCTGGAGAGCAGTCTGACAGAAAGGGACCTGGGGTGCTCTAATCAACAAGCAGATGAATATGAACAAGCAGTGTGCCCAGGTGGCCAAGAAAGCCAATGGCATCCTGGCTTGTATCAAAAACACTGTGTCCAGCAGGAGTAGGGAAGTGATCATCCCCTTGTACTCAGCTCTAGTGAGGCTGCACCTTGAGTACTGTGTCCAGTTGTGAAGGTGCTGGAGCAAGTGTGGAGGAGGGCAACGAAGCTGGTGAAGGGCCTGGAGAAAAAAAACGTTTTGAAGAGCAACTGAAGGGGCTGGGGCTGTTTAGTTTGAAAAAGAGAAGGTTGAGGGGGAGCCTCATTGCTCTCTATAACTGCCTGAAAGATGTTGTAGAGAGGCTGCTGCTGGTCTCTTCTCACAGGTAATTAGTGACAGAGCAAGGGGGAATAGCCTAAAGCTACAACTGGTTAGGTTTAGACTGGAAATTAGGAAAAGAAATTTCCCAGCAAGAGTGGTCAGGCATTGGAATGTGCTGCCCAAGGAGGTGGTTGAGTCACGAGCCCTGGATGTGTTTAGAGGTCGTTCAGACATGGTGCTTGGGAATATGGTTTAGGGGTAAACTTTGTGGAGTGGCATTATTGGTTGACTGGGTGATCCTGAGGGTCTTTTCCAACATGAATGTTTCTGTGATTACTAACACCCAAGACCCTTCCACACTACACAAAACAGAGCTGTTCCTGTAATCCTTCCCCTCAAGCCACTCTGACCATATAACCCTCTACTTCAAATGCAATTGTTTTTCTTTTGCTCTAGATAAAGTTTAAAATGTCTCATCTGTGCTCTGCAGACATTCATACATCCTGAATTTCTAGCCAAACAAGCCAACCATTTACTGTGTCCTCCTTCCTTACCCTTGTGTTTCCACAAACACTTGCTTCTACTGTAATACTCAGGCACCTCTCACACAGAAACTTCCATTTCCAGCTTCTGTGCTGCACCCCAGGCAAAGACCAGCTACACCCTGGAAGCTATCTCTTTTTCTCCTCCATAAATCACCATAGCAAAAATTAATCTAAATCCACCAAAATACTTCCTGCAAAACCACAAACCAAAACAGGAATGATATATGTTGCTTGCATTTCCTCACAGATTCACCTCGTGCTGTTTCTTCCCCTTCCCTCCTCACAGTCGAGATGAAGTTCAGAATAAATACATTGACAACCGGGAGATGCTGAGTGCATACACGACACAAGTTCAGTTGGAAAACAATTAAATGAAGCCCTACAGCAACACTGGCCTCCAGAATATGTATGTTTTCCCCTTCCTCTTACAAAAGAAAAAGTGTTTGTTTTTGCAGTACAACAATGCACATTGCTGTTACAGCTTTCACCTGATACCTTTCTTCTACTACATGTGATTAGGGAGAAAGGAAAGAGTGGTACACACTAAAAGATCAACAGAACACAAAGATTAATGATATGGAGAAAAGGGTACAAAGGGGCTAAAATAGAATGCACAAGGGCTCCTCTTGAGCTGCTGCTATTAAAAACCAGTGAAAGCTCTTTTTCTTCTCTGGCTGGTACAATGACAATATCCCTTCTTCAATGCAGTCTGTTTTCACTTCAGAGGGCAAAGATAGAAGAAAGCTAGAGAAGGATAGGAAATACTGCTCCTAGGAAAACTTATTTTCAGACCATTTATTTATTTTTAATCATGACAGAAAAAGGTGCTAAAGGTGACATGAATAAAGACATTTTTGAGAAGGAAGGGGAAGGCAGAGAAAGTACCCATCCCAGGGACAGGTTGAACATAAATCCAGATCTTGCTCAGTGAAACAAAGGAAGATTTCTGTGTCTCAGCTGCCTTAAATCAAATAACTTCCCACACCCAAACATAGACTTAATTCTGCAAGTTCTCCAAGTTGTCCACTTTCCTGCACATTAATTTCTCCTCTTGATCCTCAAATCAGAGGAATATTGTGTTCAGGAGGAGACTTGATAGGGTGCTTGGTTTAGTTGATTAGGTGGTGTTGCATGATAGGTTGGACACGATGATCTTGAAGGTCTCTTCCAACCTGGTTTATTCTATTCTATGATTTATCTACTTATGATTTCAGTTTGACTGCAAATAATAATTTAACCCTTCCTTCCAAAGTCCCTTTGGTATCTCTCCACTAAATCACATAATCTAGAGCTTTCTTATAGCACTTCTGAAGGTGAGCAGTTTGGCTTACCCAGAAATACCTAACCTCCTGGGATGCAAATTCCACACTTCCCTTCTTTATATTCCACCAGGTTTATGTGAGCAAGTCTGTCTGTGCTTGACATTTGCTGAGAAACACTGCATGGCATAATTACTATTGTAAAACATTTTACACTCCTGTAAATTCAGACTAAAACCTCCAAGTGCTTACAAACTATGACAAGAGACAGGGGATAACTAAGCAGAAAGGAAAGGTTGTATATAAAAAAGCATATGTAAGGAAGAAAAGTGTCAATGATCTGTGAAGACAGTGAGGCTATCCAAGCTGCCTGGAAGACTGTCTTGCAAGCATGAAGTCCTGATGAGCAAGAAAAAGACAAGCAGAAACACGGTGATGTAGGAAACTGCACACTGTAAAAAGGATAGAAACCAACTTGCTTAATAAAAAAATAAAGCAAGAGGTAAAATTCTAGGTAGCACTGCTCCTAAAACATCAGCTGTGTTTCTCCACCATTGTAGGAAGTATTTCCACTGAACTGTAATGATCATTGTTACAATGCATACAGATGGGAAGTCAAAAATCTTCAGTGGTTACATTATTTTTATAGTGATCTTGACCAATGGAACAAGAGATGAGACTGGAAGATCTAAAACATCTTGGGTCTATAAATCTGTTAAGAAAGGGGTGGGAGGAAGGGAAGGAGAAAAATAAAATAAAGGGAAAAAAAACCCCAAACCAGTAGTTACTCCCTACCCATCACCATTCAGACCAAAAAGCTCCACATACACTGAGGGGTGGAGAAGATTCCAAAATGAAAATTAATAGACTAAACTATTCTTGTAGTTCACTTCAAGTGAGCAGCAAAAGTGTGCACTGAATGTAAATTATTTCTGTCAGCTGCTTGACAAGACATGAACGCCTAAGGAACATGGAATAACAACAGGCTCCTTTCTGTTAATACATCTGAACATCCTAAAGGAAGAACTTGCTTGAGTTTGCCTCAAAATCTTGTACTCATCTTTAATTATCCTGCTTGAAAGCAAAGGGCAAACATGATCTATGTTCTCACAGGTAGCAACCTCAGGAAAGGCAATAGTACTTATGTCCATTTTTCTAACACATCCAAAAAAACCCAGATGATTTGATAAGCAAGTGTTAGGTAAGCAAAAATCTTCACTATTCTAAGCACTGCCACTGAAATCTCTCAGCAAACATTTCTCTTTATTTGATGGGCAAATCCAATTACCAGTTTAATTTTTGCACAGTAATGCTCATCCAATCATTTTTAATTTCAAATTGGTTTGCACTCCATCATGACTACAAGAATGCAACAAAGAACTCTGACATGGAGACCTCAAACTGCTCTTATAGGAGCAGGGAACTGTTGATAAGAGACTTTTTCCTCCATTGACTGCACTCTCGTCAGATGGAACTACATGCAGGAGTCCACCACTTGCAAACACCACAAAATATGCATCTGAACTGCTCTTCCATGAAATTATTTTTTGTTAAAATGATAGTCACAGGTAGAAAAGTTGAGAAGAAAGTGTTTGAGGTTGACTAAATATCGTGGGTTTATTCAGTGCATCATACAATCATAATTTAAAAACTCCATAATAATAATAATAAAAAAAAACCAAACAAAAACCACCCACCACCAAACCCAAACCAAAACCACAAACAAACAGGCCTTGATGTACTCCTCTACCAAACTGCAGACAGTGGGCAACATTCCTAACTATAGAGGGATTTTAGAATAGAAGAGAATTAACCAGGTTGGAAAAGACCTTTGAGATCATCAAGTCCAACCCATCACCCAACACCATCTAATCAGCTAAACTATGGCACCAAGTGCCTCATCCAGTCTCTTCCTAAACACCTCCAGGGATGGTGATTCAACCACCTCCCTGGGCAGCACATCCCAATGCCCAATCACTCCTTCTGTGAAGAATTTCTTCCTAACATCCAGCCTCAACGTCCCCTGGTGCAGCCTGAGACTGTGTCCTCTTGTTCTGGTGCTGGTTGCTTAGGAGAAGAGACCAACCCCCACCTGGTTACAACCTCCCTTCAGGCAGCTGTAGACAGTTATAAGGTCTCCCCTGAGCCTCCTCTTCTCCAGGCTAAGCAATCCTAGCTCTCTCAGCCTCTCCTCATAGGGCTTGTGCTCCAGACCTCTCACCAGCTTCTCACCAGCCCTTCTCTGGACACATTTTCATCCACTATATGCATCTGGAAAATGCCAAACTATTTCAGGCCTGAGTTAACTACAGAATTCAACTGCACACTACTTTTACATCATGTGAAGTCATAAAAAATGCCACCCACAAACAAACTAACTACAAATAAGACATTTCAGTTACCAAAGATGTATTTCATTCTGACATCCATTTGATGTCTGCTGCACTTTACAGACTGATCATCATACTAATTTGACTGCTTTGCTGTTCATCTGGACCTCTCACTCCATGCACTTGTGTGGGTCTAAACCACACTGGAGGGCACTGTCAAAATTGCAGGAAAAAAGTTATTTGATCTTTGAACACAACAGAACACTTTATGAACATCAATGAACAGTACGTCAGCAATCCTTCAGAGCATTGCCACTTTACACAGGGAACAGCAAGCACATGAAAATTTTTGCAGTGTGTGGGAGGAGCTGTTGAGGTTTTTTCCCCCTACTGGCAAAACAGAACAACAATTGTGTGTACACATCTTGAGGAAACAATGGGGACTGCTAAAGGAATAGGACCTGCAACACCACAGGAAATGCTTTTATCTTCCCAAGAAAAATTACCAGCAAGGCAATCTACTACTACCACCCTTAGGGGGAGATGTGTGTCAGGTACAGTCAATACAGGTCTTCTACTGTATCTGCTGACACAGTTCTCTTCAAGAAACAATTTTGTTGGTATTGAACTAAGAGGATGAAGGATGGCACTAGGATTTTTTAAAAAAATTAAATTGCATCAACTTTGCTAGTTTCAGAGATCTGACATGCTGAAATAGTCCTAATGAAGCAGGCAAGAACTATTTAGTTGATTAGAGCCGGAAAGACCACTGCACAGCATCAGCAGATAAAACTTTTGCACAGCAGTAGCTCTTCTTATCCACTGCACAGTCTTTGTTTGCAAAGAACAAAAAAGTTCTTTTTCTCCTGATGTAAGGGTCTTTCATGCTGAAGTATATATAAATGTGTATACACACATCTAAGCACTTCCTTCCCAAACAGGTGCATTTTTATTTGTTTTAAAAAGCTGTCAAAATCTGCTTTTTATTAGTTTAGTTCAGCTGCAACACATTCACAACACTGACTTGGTTGGGTGGACTAGCAAACAGTGTGCATTCATCCATACATATACTAGAGTATAAACAAACCTCCAGCAGCTCATGCTGTAAGCAAAGCAATGAAGGAAAGGTGACTGTAGCTGCAGTACCAAGTCAATCCACATGGGCAGTTTGGTTGCATGTCTTGAACTGCTCTACAGTGCTCAGACTCTGGAACCCTGAGTTATACCGAACATGACTGAGCAGCCTTCACAAGTCAGACTGGTGACCGCAGACCCATGTTTCCCTCCCATTTAAACAGAGACAAAACATATAAGAGCAATAATCCCTTAATGATGAATATAAACATTTTTTCCTGATGAGGTTCCACAAACTCAAATTTCGTCTTCAGAAGCTGCAAACTCACAAACTGACCAAGATCATTAAACTTAGCTCCTGTAACTTACTCATTCATCTAATTAGCAGATACTTGCCACATGCACTCTTCCCCCGAGCAAGAGAAAAAACAGATCAAGGGGATATCAATGACTTAAGAAAACATAAGTTTAGGAGGAAGGGTAGCATTCCAAGCCTTGTAACTGCTAATAGTCGGTGCCACCTATGGTTGACGCTGCAGATGCAAAGATCCAAGCAAAGAAAAATGGTGTTTGGAACTTAGAACAAGACCCCGGTTTTTCAAATAATTTCAGGAGACTAGGTTAGAAAACACAAGATTAATAATCCCATCTACATCATTTATCACAAATGCAACAGGCAGCCATGCTAGTGGCAAAAGTCAGTTCCCAATTCTTTCTACAGTTTCAGAGAACATCTTAAAAACACACAAACACTTCTAAGTACAGCTTTCCACTTTCTTTACCATGCTTGTCCCCCCCAGGTAAGACTGAACACATATTTATTAGCAGCTCCATTCAAGACCTTGAATCTGATTCTGTTGCTGCAGATGCTATGTCCAGGGGTCAGGGTACAGAGCTTACTTTACCAGGCCTTAAAAAACCCTTCCCTATCACCCCAACAAAGTACCAGCAACAATTTAAATTTTCAAGGAAAGTTAACCAACACAACAGACAAAATAATTCCTTCTCGACTAGGTTTTGCAGCAGTCTCAGTTCAACACACAAGGCCATTAATTACACAACTGCCTTTAGCAGTAGCAAATTAGGAATCTGTTAGCTCCAGCACTGGTTAAGGCTGCCTTTGGTATCTACACAGATGCTATGAAACACCTCAGCTTCCTCTCTTCTTGATAACAGCATGATAACAGAAAGAAAAGGAGTGGAGATGGAGAATAAACCTTTCACAATCTCAGGCAGGGTACCACTACCTTTCAAAAATTTACCTGGATTAGAATTTGCCTCCAAAATTACCCTGTGTTGATGACAGGCTCAGGCATCAACTCTTAAAACTTGATTAACTATTTCTAGGTAAAAGGTGGTGATACAATTAACTAATGCTAGAATCAACTGTATGCCTCTGATGTAAGAGTATATTTAAAAATCTGGTTAATTTCCTTTGGTTTGTTCCCCCCCTGCCCTCCCCCCCGCCAAATATAGCAGTCTACTTCAGGACAAATTGTACTGCAAAATTCTCTTCCAAGATTTTAATATTATCAGCCATGCTGACTCAGTACAGCCAGCAGTAAAACTTTTAATTCTTCAAACATCCTCCCACTTTCTATCTTAAAAAAACCCAAACAAAACAAAAACAGAAGAAAACGAACCCAAAACGGCATGCTACTTCAGTGGGTAATAGTCTATGTTACTAGCAAAACTGAGCTATCAAAACCACACACTCAGTCTTCTTTTAACTGTGATCTAAATCTCCTTCATATCCCTACTGATACTCTAATAAATGACAAAAAAGGCAAACCAAAACAGAAACTTCACAACTCTTCAGAACTGGCTCTACTCGAAAGAGGAATTACACGAAGTCTCAAAGCAGTCACAACAATCTTGACTGGCAAAATGTTTTCAAGGACTTGGATTCAATCAGATGTCATTTTCTTCTTCTCTAATCGTTTATTTAAAGTCATAGGTTGAATTATTTATGAACAAAAGTTAATTGCATTGAAATGCAGTATTGCCCTGTACTTACCTAACACCTTCTTCAGAACTCAACCACCTACCACTAACTGGTTAAAAACTATGAAACCTCAGTGCAGAATTTAAGATGAGATTTAACCATTTCTGTAGCATTACTGCAATTAACTTTCAGTATCTTGTTAGAGATGGTCAAGTTCCTTGATCTGGTGATGTGCTGTAAATTACACAACTGTTTTTACCGGGGTTTGTTATTGTGATATGTTTATATTTCCCCCTCCCCCCCGCCTCCCCCCAAAAATCTAGGGAGAATAATACCTCACTTACAAAACATTGTAGTGAGTATGTTGTTACTGATTAGCTGGTAATTAGAATCATTGTTATTTGAGCATAGTCACATCACTGAGCCTCCCTCTCTGGGGTTCTTCGAAATTTTCTTAGCTGTCAAAGCATTTCAAAGACCAGCAGCTTACATGCATAAGGCTGTATTCACAGTCTTTGCAAGGTGTAAAATGTAAGCTCAAGGGTGCACTCATACTGCACGTCTAGAAAGTGTTAAATCTTCAATCGGCAAGGCCACATGACAGATGTAACTACTGTAGTGCATGACCACTCCTCAGCATACAGCGTTTTCCAAGTCCCTCATTTCCTTAAAGCAACTCATTTACTTGTCACCTGCCAAGACAAAAAGTGGTTTGTGCATGGTGATAACACACCAGGAAAGATGGATTTTCGTTTTCTCATCGAGCTATTAGATTAGCTTTACATGCAGATTTGAATGTCTTGAACAAGTCTGCCACCTGTCCTAAACTTAATTAGTCGGGTATGTCTGCATGACAAGAGCAGACACTACAGATGTTTTCAAGCCACCACAAGCAAACATCCAAATAATCACCAACACAACTTCAGTGATGCCAGGAACGAAGCACCAGGCACAACCCTCTGTAAAACAGACTGAATTTTATTAATGGAGTGCTTTATACTTCCCAAACACACAACTGACATCAGCTGAGCATCTAACACACTGGAGAATCAGCTGTGTAAAGTCTGCAACAGAGTTAAGGAAATGAAAAGCACTAGCTTGCTCATTAAAATACAAGTGCATATTTACATATTGGAGGGGGAGGGAGGAGACATGAAGGCTAAAATCCTGCAAGACTTTTCCTCAGCTTTGTTCCTGTTCTGTTTATCACAGCAGCACATCTAAAGATTTTCCTATTTTTATACTGCTCCTCACATATCCCCACCACGTAGGACCAGTGCAGCAAAAAACCCACCTGTATTTGCATTAAAAAAGGCAAATACATTTAGATTCAAGTAAATTTCACATTTCTAACCCTGCTAGGACCCAACTCCCCCACCTTAGAACACCGATTAGAATTTTATCTATGTAGATAGGTAGCAACTACTAACACAGGTGTGAATAACTAAGTATAATACAGGGAATTCAGTTATCTACCTCCTTACATTGCCATTGGCACATACAATAAATTTGTCTCATCAGCAGGGGCTACTAAGTTCGTTGTAGTAAACAGAGCTGCCAATACACCAGCCTCACATACTTGTCATTCATTCATTCCTTTTTTCATGATTTCTTTTTCCCCTTTAACTTAGACTTCTAGCATGTGCCATGGAAGAGCCAAACGTTAAACATTCCTGGAGCGCCACAATATGTAATACAATAAAACAGATTACAACCATACCTTTCTTTCACAGCAGTGGTGCCAAGCACAGGTACACCGTAGCAATCAATTTGTTCTGCAGACAGTAAGGCTTTCATGGAATACTAATGCCAAATCTCTTTTCTTTCTCCTTCGACTTGACTCCCCAATGCCCAGGTCCCGACCAACACAAGGAGGAGGGCAGAATGTCTTCTGATGAGATAACCACAACTACTAATCAAGTATACGTGTACAAGGGCATAGGATTAAACCTCCACCAGGCTTGACTCGGGCACTGAGAGCAGCTAAACACATGCACAGCAAGGTCAGAATTAAACACACACGCACGCACGCGCATCTACTTGAGTGAACTAATTTATCACACTTTACCACTGACGGCTTTTTACCTCGGGGGAGTAAAATTACATCCTGGTGCACTGACAAGGTTTAGACACAACAGCTTCCAACAACAAATCAGATCTCAGAAATGGGAGCTGTGCTCCTGGGTGAACACTCCCCCCTTCGCAGGCTGTTTCAGAAACTCAGTGCATGACACGCATGTCTGTATCCGCATGCAGGTGTGCACACGTGTGCACATGCATGTGAGAGGGGCCATGAGGCATTGGCTAAAACAGAACAACAATGTTGAACAAAGTTCAAAAGCTGGCAAAAACTCCCTTCAAGAGTTCCCTTTTTGATTATCTTTACCTCTTAATGTAATCAATCTATCAAGTCTAATTACTTCAGAAGAAAGCTTTTTATTATAGTCTAACATCGCAAATGTCAAACAAGCTGTTCATTTACCTTGAAGTTTATTAGCATAGAAATGCAACATGAAGATACTCTCAAAATACTGTCACTTGTACTCACAGCATTTTCAAAAACCCACTTAGCAGGTTTTTATTGCCTGGCATAGCTGGATACTGCATTAGTTCTTAAAACAGGCGAGGCATTACCTCAACTGTATCACCTTTGTGGTGATAGAAGACTTTCTTTTTAATATTCAATTTATACTCAACTTTTCCTCTTTATTTAAACATTCCTGCCACATTACAGTCAGCCATATGTGGATATATGTGTTTTCATAAAGGTTCATACATGTGCATTTCAAGTAGGAGTGGAAAGTAAAACACTAAAACCTAAAACCAGAGATTTTTCCCCCCCTCCTTAAGTTCTGCCCTGTCATGCATCCTTCATGGCATTTTCCTGACAGAACATGCAGGCATACATTCTGCCAGAAACGTCCAGATGAGCCTAAAAATTATCACTGGTGGAGTTTGAACAACACTGCTTTTGCATGTTCTCTGTGCAGAGGAGAAAGCAGTGTACAAATGCTCCCAAAAATAACCCCAAAAAATAATGTTTGGCACTTCACCTAGAATAAATTCACAAAACACTTTTGAAATATCCCCGGCTTTGCAGAGACACCAGGAAAAAGCAGCATTAATCAATACTGATGAGTTTGTCCTTGACATACTGACCGTGTCATTGGGCTATTGTCATGTGATATCATGTCATTTCCCCACCTGGCTCATGACCTTGTCCTTTAAATGACCCAAAGCTTCCCTTAAGTAGCAGGAGGCCCCTCCCCGCTGTCTCAGCAAGGTCGAACGGGTCAGCGTGTCCTCATCTATAATCCACCACCATTTGTCAGCAGGGAGGCTGGAGGAGGCAGGCTTGCTACAAGGGGAGAATGCCCAATTAGGCAGCTGTCACACAAAGCATAGGCTGCAAAATTATCCCCTGTCAAAAGAAAGAGCAGCTGCGGGTGCCAATTACAGCAACCTTTCAACCCTTTAGGTACTGGAAACTACACAGAAGTAAATGAAGTACAATTAGTGATAACAAATCGATGAATTAGGACAGTAAATTAGAAATTACTAGCAGGTGATCTTAGGTCTGCCATAATATTAAGGGCACAGCACACCCCAGGCAAGGGCAGAAATGCACAGATTTCACAGAGCACATCAGTTCTATCCTATCCATCTTTCCTGTGAGGAGCCTGTTTTCCTCCATCGTTTTCTTCTCACAAGCTGCATAGCAGAAGGAAAGAAAAAAAAAAGCACAACTCAAATCGTAAAGAAGTTGCAGCGCCTGATCCTCCCTCCGTGCTGGCAAATGTAGTTTCCTCCTTTCTCACAAGGAGGTCCTCGGAGCCAGCACAATCTCTCTAGTAAGCATACTCCATTTCAGCCCGACATTTGACATTTGCTGCGCCTCATGTTCCAGCTGAACAAGATTCACTCCAGGAAAAAAAAATGAAAGAAAGAAACAAACAAACAACAAAACAAACAAACCAACCAACCCAAGGAACAAAATAAGAACCAAAACAAATGGTAAACTCTCAGTAAATTGTGTCATTTACACTGGAAACATTATAACCCGAGTTAAGTGCTAGACTTTTGACTACAGGGGGAGGACTTACTTCTCCACAGTTCAGTTCTCTGATGCATCCATGCAGTGGCACCTCTGAGCATATACAGAGCCCTAAGTTTGCCAGCAAAGTTTCTCTTCAGTACTTCTTCCCCTCCTTTTTAAATCTCGGCAAATAAATTCTAAGTATTTCTCCTCCCTTCCCACCACCCCCGATTATTTTCTTAAGCAGCCAACTGGGAAAGTTACTGTGTGCTGGTACCGAAAGGCAGATCCTGCAGAGTACAGTAAACCTGGCTTCTCCAGTGGTAGGAGGGTTGTGCTGGGGTCAAGCCTCTCCTGCAGAAGGTGCTGAGCTACAGGAGCAAGCACTGCCTGTGGCAAGCCCAGAGCAACTGCAGGAGCGTGGCCATTTTACTAGCCCCAGGCTTTTACAGAACAGAAAACAGCAGGTTGGTTTGTTTGTTTAAAAAAAACCAACAGACAGACAACTGGACCAATGCCTTCATATTTAGGTGCTTTGAGTAAAAAAACAATCTGAGAAATAATTCAAATCCCAAGATGCCTCCTACAGTTAATCTTTCCAGCCAGCTCACAGTCATCTCAAACTAAGCAGAGTTGCCATTTATCTTGTCAGTTCTCTCCTTTCATACATCCATTCCTTAATCTCAAATCCACCTTCTTTATATTTTTATGCTTTTTGCAACCACATTGAGTACTTGAGGACAGCAGTCCAGATTTCTCCCAGCAGCAGTTCTTGAATAACACCTACCCACTTGTGCTGCATTCATACACGTATTCACACACACATTTATGCTAATAGATTCGCCAAAATACGAAAAGGGGTTGAAATTAAGTCACTGATCTCCAAGAAGCAATTTCCTATGGCTGTGTCTTGATCTCTAGCCAGCACAGAACACTTCACTGTTTGAAAACAACAAAAACCCAAAGCCAAACAGCAAACCAACCCTGCAAAACTTGGGTAAGAGAAAGCATAATACAGCCTTTAGTACAAACAGATGTAGAAACAAAAAGTTCATTTAACAGTAGTTGCAATAATGCTCATCAAGTTTGACATTTTCTTTGGAGTAGCATATGGAAACTGTAGCAGTCTGAAAGAGTTAATGTGTTTAGAATTCTGTTTCCATCATACTTGTGTGACTATCTCTTTAAATAATTTAAATCCTCTCCATCAACTACAAAGCTGTTTTGAAGCCATTTAGCTTTGTTCTTTACATGTGTTCTAATTAAGAAATGACCTTGTCATCACACACACCAGAAATCCTGGATTATTTCCTGCAGCAAAAATCTACGAAGCCAGGAAAAAAAAAGGGGGGTGGGGGGAAGACGACAAAGGGAAAAAAAATAGACTTCTTCCTTTAGTGAGGAACTGAGGAAGTTGTTGGTTGGCTGAATGCTGAAGCAGTTTCACCGCATAATTTTGTGTGTGTGTTGTTGAATGTCACAGGGCGGGTTAGTGTGACCTTGAGCTGCATCAGCAGCACAGCAAGGGTCGAGATGCCTGCAGGCGCCCTTGTACTGGATTTGCAAGACAAAAACCTTCAAACTGGCTGAAGGACATCTTAAATCTCTTCAAAGGTTTTCCGAACTAATCTGGGCTGCTCTTAGCCGGATCTGTGCCAGTGTGAGAGGCGAAATTAAAAACAAGGTCTTTGACAGGATGTTGTCTCCTCTTAACCCTTCTCATGCAGGAGGCAGTGCTTCACTGCCGTGCTGAAGGAACACTTTAATAAGCCACTGAAAGGAGCACAGATCCACCAGCAGCATTATTTCATAACGAAATTATGTAAGTGACCATTTACTAGGGACAGTGCTGTTATTAATTTAACATTTAGCCAGCTCCCTACACAGCCTTCCCTATCCCTCTCCTCCCCCCAAACTTAAACTGTTGTTCTATCCAGCACCAGGCACTGTGTCAGAGCACTGCAATGACATGCCCCAGCTCTCTGCAGGCTCACTGAGAGAGGGGTGCTGGGCACCCCACTGGCCCAGCCTCCCCAGAATGTTGTGGGTGAAGATGATTTCTCTGAGTGAAAGTGGCAGCACCTACCACAATATACTGTGTGTTAAGGCAGGGCAGATAAGAAGAGGCGGGGGGCGGGGGGACAGGAAAACGCAGAGGGCTGCTTTGGCAAGCACCAGACACGTTTTATGAGAAGACATTAAGCAGTGTTCACTCTTCATCCTAACCTGTGATTTCCTTCTCAGACTTTGAGCTGAGAAGGAAACAGAGAAGATATTAATATGCGACAGGCCTACCAAGAGTTTGAGAGCATGACTGTATGCACTGGGGAAGCAAAAAAAATTAATCACCCAGCTTGCCTCCTTTTGACTGCTCATCATCTGACAAGTGACACAGAGGCTTTCTAAAAACTTCAGCAAGCATGCAGAGATAACCTCTAAGGAAGGCCCCAGGAGCACCTGGCTAAGCTGTGAAACCACGAGTTGGACCAATGGATTTGGCAGGGTTATTTGAATGCACTATCAGCACATCAAAGGATGGCCATTTTCTTCAGAGACATTTGCTTTAGTAGGAGTCTGCCAGTCAGAAATAGCCTTCTGTATGTTTACTTGCGAAGCAGCATGGATTCTCCCATCTTAAAGTGATGAAAGCCCATCATAAACCTTCTCATCTGTTTTAGTGGCAGGTTTATTGGTCAGATTAAACTGTCAAATTTCTTCTGGGAAAAAAAAAATCATATAAATAAATGCAAATAGGTTGAAACAACCTCAGGTTAATTGAGAAAAGCCAGCATCACGCTTCAGAACTATCTTCTACTATTTCTAGGATAACCGCCAGGCAAGTCCTTGAGGAGTAGGAGCAGCCAATCATGCCAGCAGAGGGTGTTGCAATTCTTCTCTGGCTGAGCACTGAGGACTTAGTTTAGTCTGGTTTTGTATAGTCATTTTTTTAACTACTATAATAGGTAGGAACAGAACACATTTACGTTTACTGAAGGAGGACACAGCTTTGGCAGTTATGTCACAACTGCTAGAGCACTACCATCCACCTACCACCAAAACAGATTCACTCCAGAGAGCCACGACTCTCTTCACAAAATACCCTCCTTGTTAGCTTTAACAATTGTAACTGCTAGTTTTTAGTAATAGAGTGGCCACTCCTCCGGTTTCAGCAGAGGAGGAACTCCTACCATGCAGAGCTTTTCCACAGACCTACCAAAGTTTCCAAGGCATTTGTTATACTTGGACAGAGAGCCATGGCATTCCCACAGCACCTGGATGTCAGAACCACCGCCACAGTTGCCCAGAGTGGTCCCAAAGGCTTGCTCTGTCCTACAGGCCCTGCCTGCCTCTGCTCCTCAGCCACAGGGGAGTGGGAGGATAAAGGTGGCACACCACCACCTTCACCACCACCACCGCCCCAGGGCGTCTGGCAAATGGAGATTGAGTAGATCCACATATGTGGGCTCATTGATCTTTCTGTACAAATGGGTCCTTTTTGTGGCCTTCAAATGACAGGGCATCATAGAGGCAGCCAGCTGTGGTTTAAAAACAAAAAAAATTTAGTCACAGTCACCCTATTACACAATTATTGCAGTACTGGGTCCCACATTGTGCTTCCTAGAAGACTTTCCAGTTTACCCCAGAGTTACCAGGAATAGGGTTTATGAGAGACCATTTTAAGTACATCACACATCAGTCTAGTAGAAAACACTACGAAGTATCTTCAGAGTACACACAGCTGATCACACATCTGCAGTGTAAGTTTAACCAACATTTAAAAAGATAAAAATATATTATGGGTTTTCCAAACATCAAGTGTTGTGAAAACTCCCAAAACAAAAAACAAAGAACTTGTGTTGCAATGTTCCATCTTAGCAGGGTGATTTAAAGACACAACAAAAGCTTTTAAGCCAGGTGGTTGTTGCTGCCAAGTAAGGGACACAAGCGTGGTTCTGTCACAAAGTGGAAGCCAAAACCCAAAAATACAATTAGCAGCTTTCTCCCAGGGCCACAACAGTCCAACGAAAATTTTTCAGATCAGGCTGTCCTAAGAACATCAGACAGAAGCAGCAAGTGCAGTTACTCAGCACAGCCACCACTCAAAAACTACAGCAGCAACCTGCATGCCCACAGACCCAAAACACAGCCATCAGGACAACATAACATCTATGAAGTCAGGTAGTCATTCACTGCTAACCATCTGAGAAAAAGGGGTCTTTGCAGTTATGATTTCTCATGGTCAGCAACTGCAGACAGGAAGGTTGTTTTCTGCCTGCTCGGCTCTTCACATGGGCATGCTCGCACAAAACCGCGCAAGCCCCAGAACAGATGGGGCAAGCATTTTATGACCTATCCAAGCACGCAATCTTCATTCTGCTGTTTTCTAACTGCTGATTCTGAATATACAATGTGAATGGTCTTTAAGCATAAGGCAGTTATCTCATACACAGTATTCCTCTGCACAGAAAAAAATAAATAAAAGGATAAAGATGTAGGAATTCAGTATGATCTATTATCTTCCCACCTGGACCCTATTATTAAATGAGACTATCTGCTAAAGCAAAGATGCTATTGACAAAAACATTCTCTTAGGAGCAAACACAGATAGTCCCATCGCTACTAGTACTAATAAGGAACAGTATGAATTGTCCTGACACCACGTGACCCAACATTGCTGACTGAACTCCCCAGCACCTTCAAAACCAGCCCTTTGAGTAACACCACATGAGAACTGTATAGAGAGAAGAGCTGAAAATAAGGCTTTCATTATTATACTTTCAGTTACATTGTTTATGAGATAGTTATAAGGTAAAGCAACAATGACTTTAAGTGCAAATGAGGTAAGAGGTGCTATTTATTGATATATTAATTGATATAATTTGACTAAATGGAAACATTGATAAGGTGTTCTTTATAGTGCTGATATAGTAAAAACAAGTCTTGTTTCATTAAAATGCATCAACCAGATACAAACTACAAACTGAAATAATAGAACATGAGCACAGGTAAATCTTAACATGGAAAAACATAGCTGAAGAATGAAGATTTATACTTAACACTTCATGTCTACTTAATGTCTGTATCGATTCTACCCATGTTAACTGAAGTCACAGAAATTAGATGTAAAAAAGTAAAGACAGAGAAGTCTTATTATTAGCATGTTGGTTTGAAGTATACTCATTATACTTTAGCATTCTTACACTAGTATGCAATATATTAGTATAACAGAAATTAATATTGGAAGTACTGCTTAAGAGTAACACTTTAGAGCAAGAAGTACTGAATGAAGTGATTCAACACAATGATTCTTTCCATGTCCACAGGGGAAAAGAAAAAAAAAAAAGTCTATTAGTGCTCATATAGTTACAAAGGAAATAACCTTATTCTACTGAAATCTCCATTGATACCCAGGCATCTTCAGCACCATGCTAGCTATTGTCTCCCAACAACTCTCAAATAATCACAGCAACAATCTTCTGCTTTTGACAAAACCCAATAAATTCCAAGTGTGAGGACACCTCTCTGCAAGGTGGATCTCAAGGAAGTGAAACTGACTACTTATACTGATGGTACTACTTGTTTGGGGGATTAGTTTCTTGCTTCAGACATCACAGATACTTATCTAAATAGGACATTATCAGTGCTTCCTATTACATACACTCATACACGTTTTATTTGTGTCCTGATCAGACATTACATGAACATTTGCAGAATTAGGACTCCACCCATGCTGAAGATTGTGTTTTGCTGAATCAGGGTCCTGAACCTTAATGCAGGCTTTTCTCATTGTGCCAGTTTATTTTATTCAGACCAAGGCCACCAAAAACCTTTGAGTTCTTCTGTTCAAGGTAATTTTTAACAGTCACAAGCACAGCTTTTTGGCCATTTGCAGAGCTTTCTTCTTTTAAAGTGCATTTCAGATAAAAAGTGGTGTCTGGAAACACTTTTACATGGTGAAAAATATCCTTTAAAGGTGCCTTAATCAGTTGTCTATTAATAATTCTACTAGACTACCTTTATTACTGCAAGCTTTAATTTAGCCTTCAGTCTCTGCAGCCACCCATATCTGGAAGATATGAGCATCACGTAAAAATCAGTTTCACCCCCTGCAATCTCCAAGATATGCCTCCCACTCTTAGCCTTTGAAGGCATCCAGTATAAAATCAGGTCCTTGTGCTCCTTCCTTGTTTTACCAGACATAGCCTTGTCCATATTTGCACTTGAAAAGAAGGTGAGCTGGGGAGCTACTTACATTTAACAATAACTTGCCATATCAAAAAAAAACCCAAACCCCAAATCAAACAAACAACAAACCCCACAAAAACCAGACTGAAAAAAAAATCAAATCCACAAATTTGTTTATATTATGTTTTATGAAGTTAAAGAAGATTCCCTATTCCCCAGTTCTCTTCTTTCACCACCCCAACTGTATCACTATTTCCTCCTTAGAACTAAGGATGTAGGATTAAGGGGGAGGGGAAAGTAAACAGTTTACACTTTTGATTATGCTATAGTAATTAATATTTTGTTAGCATCTGATTACTTAAGAAATATTACAAGCTTGGGTGGGGAAAAAAGTTTGGGGTTTTGTTTCTTTGGGGTTTTTTTTGTGTTTGTTTGGTTGGTTGTTGGTTTTGTGGGGTATTTTTACTGGTTTTGTTTTTAAGCCTGTCCCTATATCATCACCAAAACACTGCATTGCCAATATTCACCTTTAAATACTCTTGTTTAAATACTCCTCTAATTGTCTTTGGCAATATCATGTCATTACAAAGCAAGAAGCAGCATTCTGATTACAGAAAACACAGCTAGTTATGAGAAGTGAAATACATGTGTCTGTCAGGCAATCATCTTCCATACACTTTGCTATGTGTTTATGTTCTACATTAGACATGTAAACTTTGTCATGGTACCTTGGGCCATTTTGAGATGAGAGTAAGAAGCTGACAACCAGATATGCCCAAAAGAATAATTAACTACCTTTGTACAGTTCCAGAAAGGATCACCCTATAATACTGTTTCCGTTCTGTCCAATGAAATTGCTGAAGCCAACAGCAGTCAGCTGTGATTCTTGGTTATCAAGTGTATTTGGGCACTCTACTGCCAACTCCCATAGTTGGTTTTCTTTATCTTCAATGACATGAGTTTCTAGGTCATAAAGCGACTCAAAACTCTTCTCTCCAGCTAGCAAGTGTCAGAAATCCTTCTGTCACACTTATTCTCTTACTGTTTTACTTTACTTTGCAACATTAAGATTGCAGATGCTTTCCCTTATTCTGAAGGCAGGGATCCCACTCTACTGAATACATCTACATTTGCAACGGATTAAGCTATCTTTTTTGTGTTCCCCCCCCCACCAGCTTAGAAGTTCAAATGCTTATGAATCCCTAATACCTTTGTAAGTTTTAGAACTCTTGTTTCCTACCATACAATTTAAAAGTGGTATTAAATATCACAGTCAACATAAACTTTAGGAGGAGCAAGTGAGATTTACCCTGTTGTGAGTCAAAGTGAGCGCCATAAGCTTAAGTATAGACCACATCATCAGAACCAGTTTCAAATACAAAATAATAATTAAAATAATAAGAAAACTCTTATGCAGTTACTCAGAACTATTCTTTTCCCCTTCTAAGAAACACTAGACAGACCCTTTTAGACAGAAAGCCTCTCATTTGTCTTACAGTAAACATAAACCCTCAAATCAAACACATTGTCATAACAAAATGAATGCACAACTGCTGCATGCTTGTATTTTTTTAACTACAACAGATCTTGACAAACTACTAGCTTAGAAAAACATGGAGCACACTAAAATAGCTCTGATTTTCCAGGAGACACGTTATGTTTGTAATTAGTGCACATTACAAAATGTAACTCCAGGTTCTCAAAGTGTCAAACAGTCCACCAAAGTTCGTCCAGCTCTTACTGTTCTGCAGGTAGTACAACTGTCCCCACCACTGCCTCCAAGCTGACTGATTTAATGAATCTGAAATATGAGGCTTTCACAAATTTAATGCACAAAAGATTTCAAAACATTTACAAGACCCTTATCACTTCACAGTTACTTTAATTTATAGATGACTAACAGTGTCTGTGCACTACAGACATAAACCATTCTTTAAGAGCTATGAATCTACATAAAAACACCGATTTCCTGAATTAAAACACTGAGAACAATTGCTTCCCTCAAACAAAACCAAAAAGCAACTTGATTTTTCAGCTTTCCAGACCTTCATTAACACCACAAAACTGGTTTGAGCCATTAGAAATGTACATAACGTCCACAATGATGGAAAACATTTCCTGCTATGTGTGGGGTCAGTGTGCCCAGGTGGCCAAACAGGCCAATGGCATCCTGGCCTGCATCAGGAACAGTGTGGCCAGCAGGAGCAGGGAGGTCATTCTGCCCCTGTACTCAGCACTGGTTAGGCCCACCTTGAGTCCTGTGTCCAGTTCTGGGCCCCTCAGTTTAGGAAAGATGTTGCCTTGCTGGAAGGTGTCCAGAGAAGGGCAACAAAGCTGGGGAGGGGTCTGGAGCACAGCCCTGTGAGGAGAGGCTGAGGGAGCTGGGGTTGCTTAGCCTGGAGAAGAGGAGGCTCAGGGGAGACCTTATTGCTCTCTACAACTACCTGAAGGGAGGTTGTAGCCAGGTGGGGGTTGGTCTCTTCTCCCAAGCAACCAGCACCAGAACAAGAGGACACAGTCTCAAGCTGCGCCAGGGGAGGTTTAGGCTGGATGTCAGGAAGAAGTTCTTCACAGAAAGAGTGATTGGCCATTGGAATGTGCTGCCCAGGGAGGTGGTGGAGTCACCATCACTGGAATTGTTTAAGAAGAGACTGGATGCAGTGCTTGGTGCCATGGTTTAGTTGATTAGATAGTGTTGGATGATAGGTTGGACTCGATCTCAAAGGTCTATTCCAACCTGGTTAATTCTCTTCTATTCTATGTGAACTACTACTGAGAAATCATGGATAAGCACAACACACAGTACTGGGAAATAGCAAGTGGGTAACTATTTCAAAAAGAGAGAGATGGAATATTCTGGTTACTATTCTAAATGTTAACTTACAGACTTTATAAAATAGTTACATAGGCAAAAGGTAGAAGTCTTCCTACAGGCTGTCTCAATTTTCAGTGGTTAATGGTTCAGCCATAGTAGAGAAACAACCAACACAAACCCCTAAACTTCTCCTCCTTGCAGTGCTCTGAGAGTGAATATTAACAGGCATCAAAGCAAGTATCACCAATGAATGAAGTACTGGCCACTGAAAAAATAAACTGATCTAATTGATTCACCTGCAACAGCCAAATTAACACTACAGGACTCTCACCAAAGCCTGAGACAACAATAAATCTAATGACTGCACATACAGTAGACCTACATACAGGGCTCTACATCATGCATCTCAACATTACCAGAAGGATCTTCCATGCTCATGAAGCAGCCTCCTTCTCTGATCTGTTGCATTCACCATCAGAATACAAAGAAAAACAAGAAAGGGCTGAGGGAGGCACCTCATGGAAGACTTCTCTTAATTTTCTTCCTATCTATTAGGTTTTCCACAGCAGGGGCAATTTGGCTCTGGAATATTCATGCTCACTATCATGTGACATCAAGGTTTGTTTCACTGTGAAAGAGTCTCCAAAGGATAATAAAGTAAAAGCCTGAACAATTGCAAGAAGCATGTAATAATGCAGAGAAGCAGTAAAGATTACTCCCTCCCTAAGCAAAGGGAATAAATAGTAATGGAAAAGGAACTACTAAGATTTTCCAAAAGCTTTCTAATTTAGGAACAGAAACAGAACCTGGTCTTTGAACATAGCAGCTGTCAACATTTAATGTACACATTTCAAGGCAAGCTGGGTCAGAACACTTATTATTTCTCTTTTTTTTGGGTAATCCAAACCAGAATGCCCAAACTGCAGCTTGCTGACCAGATCCAATCCACTTTAACAATTTATCTGGCCAACTGCCCGCTCCTTGGTGTCCTCCCCAATGGCTAATTAGATATGGGAAGGAAGCAGACAGGGGCCAGGACAATTACTCTCACATGTGATTTCCCACCACTCTGTTTCCTAAGAACCTGCACCCTCCACTCTTATCAAAAACCTTTGCAGAAATCATGCAGTAATGATGATGGTCATGTCATACACCTGTTCATATATGTGAATTTTGCTCCATGCCTGCTAGCGTGACTTGATGTAGCTGAGGATGCCCCTGCCTACTGCAGAGAGGATTGGACTGGATGACCTTTGGAGGTCCCTTCCAACCCAGACCATTCTATGATTCCTGTATCAGCATGACTGTACATTATCCATACATTTCTGCTACCACACATAAATGGTCCATCCTAGCTTTTTGCTTTCAAGAGTACACAGTTCACTGAGGAAGGTTCTCCATGCTCACTGTGTAACATTTAACTGTAAGTTGAGAGGGACTGCTAGCTGCCACCACAACTCGAACAGGGCACGCATACTAATACTTCTGAACTGCTGCCATATTAGCCATATGTGTTTTATTATAGCTCATCTCCTTAATGTGCAAGACATTTATCTTTGGTTCTCTCAAAATGAGGAAAAAACCTCACAACTGATACTGAGGAACTGGTTTCAGCACAGTTCAGACTATTTAAACTAGGTCACTAAGCTCTTCAGGCAGATGTTTCTTTGTCATCAGATGGGAGGAACTGCACTGAGTTATTTTTCACCTTAACATTTTTTCTGAAATGCAAGAGCTATAATTCCTAATGATCAGATCAGATTCTAGCCACAGTATTTCCATTTATCAGCTGGTTGTTTCAAAATCCAGAAACATAATTTTGCCTCTGGAATCGTCTTCTCTGTTTTACCAAACCTAACAACAAGAATATGGATCATGAAGTACACAGACAACAGTGACTGAACCTGAGCAGAAGAGATCTAAATTACATGAATCAAACTACTGGCTTCAAAACTAGTTAGACATGAGGAGGTGGGATGACAGATGAAAGATGGGACAAATACAAAACTTGCAAAATTGAGTCCACAAATTCAAGAGCAGGTTAATATCCAAGACTGGAAAAAAAAAACCCAAAAAAACTAAAAACCCACAACACCACAACCAAACAAAACCGACGAAACACAGACAACCGCCGTGAGAAACAGGAAGATCTCCCCACTCCTTAGGCAGACAATGAAATCAAAGAATGCAAAGGAGAAAAAAAGGCATCAGTTCAACAATGGTGGAGGCTCACTGTTTATTCCAAAAGCACACATGCTTCTGCATTGTATTCTGTTTTTCAAAGAGCCAAAACAACCTCCTTCCCATTGTTTTTCTGAGGATGAACTATATCATATGTTCTGAAAGGAACATATTCATCCTAGAAACCTGAGTATCAGTGATGTGAAGAAACCAAACCAAAACACCCACCAGACCAATAAAAACAAACCAACAACCACCAAAATGTGCATTTAAATTCACTTGACCAATTACTCATGAAAATTCACCAATCCATATGACAACAGGATTTACTGGTCTTTCATAATGGTAAAGAAGACATAGCAAATTCTTTAATCCACCCATCAAAACAACAATTTCTTCCCTTCAGTTGTTTCAAACAGGAAATAATTTTAATAAAGCACTTTAAATGTAAGCCACTTCTGAAGTCATATTTTCTTACAACCACTAACAGCATACAAATGTAACAGAGTCTCATTCACCAACACAGAAACATTAGCTATGTCTTACTAGCATTATGTACACACTACCAACACCCACAAGAAAAGTAGCAAGGAAGGGCAAGAACCTCTGATTAGCTTTCTTCAGTGCCTGCACAGTTGAGCTCCTTCTTCAGAAACAGAAACCTTAACTACTCTTAGTAGTATGTACAGGTTCACTGGTTTCTCCCAGGCAACCAGCACCAGAACAAGAGGACACAGTCTCAAGCTGCGCCAGGGCAGGTTTAGGCTGGATGTTAGGAAGAAGTTCTTCACAGAAAGAGAGATTGGCCATTGAAGTGTGCTGCCCAGGGAGGTGGTGGAGTCACCATCACTGGAGGTGTTTAGGAAGAGACTGTACAGGGTGCTTGGTGCCATGGTTTAGTTGACTAGATTGTGTTGATGATAGGGTGGACTTGATGATCTCAAAGGTCTTTTGAACCTGGTTAATTCTATTCTATTCTGGCTCTATTGCTACATAGAGGAAAAAGACCTTACCCACTTCTACCATCAGTTGCACATGGCATTAATACTCGACCTTCTCCCCTGTCCCTACTCTCGCTGCTCCATTTGTTGGTAAAACAGGTTCACAAGACAAAACATTCCCATACTCTTTTAAAAATGTAAGTTCTAACAAGTAGGGCTTACAGCCTCTTGAACTCAATCATGTCCCCATAAAAGATATTTTGCCTTCAGTCAGATATAGCATCCCACAACTTTAGTTCTGTAGGTGTAAAAAAAGCACCACCAGCTCAACAATTGAACAGGCAGTCTTCTACTGCACACCTCAAAATTATGACTCATTTGAGAAAAGTTCTTGGCAGTCCATACACCGATGTACACATGACAACTTGATATGGAAAAAGATGCCAAAGTTCTTCATTTTTTTCCAGTAGGGATAGCTCTTTCTCCAAAACACTCCTGTGATGTCTGTGACAGAGCCAGAGAATGCAAGAAGCTGAACACTGCTGTTCCCCTGAGAAGGGAAAGAGTTGCTCCTTGGAAAGGGGAGCTACACCCAACGATGAAGTTGCTTCCTGCTGAGGCTGGCAGGCAAGAAGTGAGATCTGGCATCCACTACTCCACCCCTCCAGCGCACCACCAGCCCAGCTAAGCATCTGGGGTGCTTTCTTCTCTTGTAAAGGGCAAAGAGAAAAGCAGAAATCAAACTGCAGTTACAGTTTTCTATCAAGTTATGTCTCATGTGCCTAAGTTTTGCAGCTGGTATACATATTTACAAGTTCTCCACTAAAACTCCAATTCTGCCATGCCAAACTGATGTTTTTCATCACCAAATTACCTTTTTTTTTTTCTCCATATAAGTTGCTGGGGGGAAAAAAAAAACCTTAACTGTGGGAAAAGATGAGAAGGAGTATATTTCAAAGAAGTCACACTTAAAAAAGCCTGAAAGGTACAGCTATTGCACACAAATAAGAAAAATGGTTGGTTCTCATTTTTAATTTAAACCAGGGTGGAGATGTCAACAAAAGGTTAAAAAAAAATAAAAGGTAATACATGAGCTCAGATATTTGTAATGAAGAGGCTAAATGATCCAGGCTCATTTCTTATCAAGGAAGAAGATACTCTTAGATGACCTGGAGGTTTTCTAAGTTACATGAAGTGTATGACTGAAAATTCAAGTAAATAGCTCCTGCAGAAGTATTAAGAGTAAGGGTAGTACAATGAACTACTGCAGGTGTTGACTGAAGTAGAAAGTTTAAACTTAATTTCCAAGTTAATGATGCGAACAGCTGCTTCAAAAATAGTCACTTTGGGTTTTGTTCATGCAAGTCTTAATACTATGTCATAATTTTAGTGCATCTTTTAGGTGTTTAATATTGTACAGCACTTGCCTTTTTTAATAAAGTAGGCTGTGCATTCATTTTATTAAAACACTCTAGTGAGTAATCCCAAGAAGGAAAAAACTGATGTCATACCAAACATGCAGCACTCATGCATGGATTGGACCAGCCTTCCCAAAAATTATATATATTATGGACTCAGGCCACCCCAAGCCTCAGATATGACAGAGGCATTATGTAAAAGAGGCTCCCTGGAACCACAGCTGCTGCCAGATGAAACCCACATATCCAACAAGGTCTGACGTTTTTCTCCACCTCATTTTCCTCCCCTTGGTTACACAAGGGGAATCATTACGCAGTGCAGGGCTGTGAGACTATTTCAGCTTTAATCTGTGCCTGCAGGATGACCTGAATACAGACCTCTGGTGCTATACTGAGCTTGGGCACTGTCAAAAACTTGTCCTAAACTCTCAAAATATTTGATTCTGCTTCTATTATACTCAGGACCTAACTCAACAGTAAACTTGTTTGAATACACCTTGAAAGAAATGCAGAGGTTATACAGGAAAGTAAACAATGCTTAGGGATAATGTTGGGCCAAGTAGTATGAATGGAGACCATAAAAAACAGCAAACCCTGAAATAGTTCTATCTTAATCCACCTCAGTTTGGTTTTGCTACTCAGCTTTAGATTACATCCTTTTCTTTTCCAGGACTGTGAGACTTCACTAGGGTTTGGTCTATGGCATGGCTCATCAACCTGAACGCTTCCTGGACAGCACCACTTTCTCTCAGACCTCTCCAACCTCGTCAGCAGCATACTTTCAAACACTCCCAACTCAATGCCTGTGTCACTGTCCCAGTACATGAGCAATTCCTCAATGGCTGAAGGTCAGAATGTGTATGTGATGGAAGATGGGGGAGTGGGGAAAGATGATGGCAAAAAAGGAGAAAAAAAATTAAGGAAAGAGTAAGGGGGGGTGGAAAGGTGGTGTTTCCAAACATGGAATGCCTCTTAGAAAAAGAGAAACACCACTTTAACATATAAAACATTAGGCTTTAAAACACAGTAGGTGAAGAATCAGCCTTACTAGTCAATTAGCTAGCTTTACTGGGTATGAATCCAGCTGCCAGCATTACTATTTTCCACCCCCACCCTCCCCCAATCAGTTTCATTGTGAAAGAACTTAATTATTATTTTCATTACCAGATGCATACATTATAAAATGAGCCTGCACAGAGACAATGAGCACTTTGAGAAAATAGGTGTAATAATGTGAATGATCTGTTGTTTATGGGGTTTTTCAATACAAATGAAGACCCTCCGAGCAAGGCTACCTTTTGAAAACTACTTCAATAAAACAATCCAGAAAAATCCTAACAATAAAAGCATAAGTCCAAGTGCCCTGAACATTAATGTAAGTTCAAATACAAACAATTCTTTAACTTTGCTGCCAAAAGTTTCCTGGAAATTCATTTTAGCACATTTCACAACAATATTTAATATTCTTTTTGTTTCTAAAAACAATAATTTTGAAAAAATGAGTTTAAAAAAGAAATAAAAATCAAGTCCAGAGACACTCTTTACACTGCACACCCAGAGGAGTAACACTGCATCCACCATACAACATGCTGGGATTTCAGACAAAGCACAGGACAAAAATTAAATGGAGTTTATAAGTAAATAAATGTATCTTTTCTTTTATTTACATTAGGAACTCTACACTATAAACAAAAATCTCAAAGCCCTGAAGTGATAAAAGCAGATTTGTACAGATATGATAGAAACAAGTAAGAGAATGATACCATCTGCACATTACAGTCCAAACAAAAGATTAAAATTACTTTTAGTAAGAACAAAACATGGATTCTGCATTTTATGCCACCTATTTAACAGTACAGCACAAGACTCCAGTTTCAACCAGGAACTAGCATCACTAAGTCATTTACTTTTCATGGCCCACCAAATGCATGCTAGGTGATTTACAGGTAACCACCAAGCCTGTCACCAGAATGTATACTCTGCTGTCCAGTAAGTGTCCCTGTGGAGCTCACCATCTGACCACTTGTCACATCTACACATGCTCACCTGCAAATCAATCACTACTAGACAGAAGCGACTCAACAGGCTACTGCTTCCAGCTCTTTGAAGGTGCTTCCTGCTCCAGTGTTAGGTGAACCATACATGTGCTCACTTCTTGCCAGTGATGCTGCAGGACCCAGGCTCATAGCTCAGTCCAGCACTGGCGTCCTCATACATTGACGTAAGATCAGCAAGGACGCACAGCAGTTTTTCATCTGCTGCCCATAAAGAGGTGGCACAGAGGTAATGCCCTTTCAACACGACAATATGAATTGTTATCCCTACCTGGGCAAATCTCTGGAGGCCCTGGAATGCCAGCTTCCACTCTGAAAAGGTGTCAAGTCTTTACTCGACTAGTATGGAGGTCATCTGACACTTAACCACAAACCATAATAACCATGCACCCTTGTCTTCCCATTCTTAGATGTGGATGCCAAGCCAGAATTCACTTGACCAAATAAAGCTGTTTACAGTGTAGGTGTCTGTATCTGAACAGGTCATTTTGGTCTCCCTTTACAGCCCATGAGAAAAACTAGGCTCTTCTGCTGAACTCATCCTACAGCACATCTGAACAAGGTCAAATGAATCATGCTCTAAAAGTGCCTATTTCTGACTCCTACCTGGTAGAAGTTCTACAGGGTTCCTGTTTCTCTTTGCTGAATATATACATAGGATCTTCCTGCCATCTTCCAGTCAAGAGGTAAACATCTATATCACAGGCAAGAAATTCTGCACACTTAATCCTCTCCATTTAAGAATAGCTAACCAAACAGTGATCTTATGAGTTTGTAGTTTCCTATTCACCACAGTGGATACCTCCTAGTGGGTTAACACCAGTCCTTCACATAACTGCTTTTAGTTACATGACATGCTTATTTCAACATATTCAGCAGCTTGCACTTACTCTTTCACTACTTCTCCCCTCAGATGTCACAAGAATTGCCTCATTCAGGTAGTAACTCTTCTCATTAGAACAGAAATTGCCTCTCTTTGTTACCAGTCTTCAAAACAGACTTACCAAAGTCACAACCAAAGATCTTTGGCCATGAAGTTCAAGGACAGGTGCAAGGTCCTGCACCTGGGTGAGGGAAATACCAAGCACAAATACAGGCTGGGCAAGGAGTGGTTCAGTTGCAGTCTCAAGGAGAAGGAGTTGGTGTCAGTTGATGAAAAACCCAGCACCGGTCAGCAATGTGTGCTTGCAGCCCAGAAGGCCAACTGTATCCTGGGCTATATTAAAAGAATGACCTGCAGGATGAGAGAAGTGATTCTCCTATTCTACTCTGCTCTTGTGACACCCCCATCTCAAATACTGCATCCAGTTTTGGTGCCCCCCAGCATAAGAAGGACACTGAACCGCTGGAGTCAGTCTGGGAGGGCCATGAAGATGATCAGAGGTTTAAAACACCTCTCCTATGGGGACAGGCTACAGGAGTTGGGGCTATGGATAGCACAAGAGAGAATGGATTGAAGCTTGAGGAGAATAGATTTAGACAGGATATTAAAGGAAATTCTTTACAATAAGGGTGATGAGACACTGGAACAGGTTGCCCAGGAAGGTCACAGATGTCTCCTCCCAGGAGGTGTTCAAGGCAAGGTTGCATGAAGCTTTCAGCAACTTGGTCTAGTGGAAGGTGTCTCTGCAAATGCCAAGGCAGTTTGAACTGATGATCTTCGAAGTCCCCTCCAATGCAAACCATTCTATCAATCTTTCCCCTTAGGTGTAACCTAATTTTTTTTTGCAGTTTAACTTTTGTTTTTTTGAAAGGTTTTTTTCCTTTTCTTCTACATTAAAAAAATTATCCAAAAATTTACTGAAATCAGTCAATCTTCAATTGACTTTGAATCTAACCACTTGATACGGTTTATCATTCTTGGAGTCAAGAACTAATATTATAGATACTCTCAAGTTCTCCAATTCTACTTCTGGTTTATTTTGTAACCCTTTCTGGAAACAAGTAACTTTTGTCCTTATTTCTGATCTCCTCACTTCTCCTTTCTTCTCCTGTGTTCTTGAAACTCTCTAGAAACATGAGTGACTGGAAAAGGGTTAAAATGTGTTCAGGAAAGTGACTTTTTCTATTCTGTCCAAAGCAGACATGCAAGCTGAACTCTCCCTGGCCTGTAGGACTACAGTCTCTCACTTGAACAAAAAGAGGAGCTGTGTAGCCATAAATTGATCCCAGCTGCCTGAACTAAAGTTTAAGGCTTTAGATCAAATTTATCTCCCTTCTTCCTCCCTTGTATCCTTCTATAACCACAGTTATCTTGGTTGGCTCTTGGGCATTTGCCAATAAACATTCAGATATCTGACAGTAAGAGAGCAGAGTTTTTCCAGGCCAGAGTTAGGTCTGTATTTATATTTCAACAACTCACTCCAACGTCGGTGTGCAGTTGTCATGCAGCACTCCTGACTAAACCCTTCCTTCTCCAAATTACTTGTACTCCCAAATGCTTGTTCACTGGATTGACCAACCTCATCAGAACTGGCATGGCTAGGGAAAAAAAAACCACCACCAAAAAAGAGAGAGCATCACACACCTGGTGAGGTAAAGCCAGCCTTATTACAGTCAATTCAGCTGTGAAGCTTGGGGAGGTTTAAAGAACTTGGCAATGGTTTTAATGGCTTGAGAAATCTTTCTGTGTCTGGCAGTGAACTGTAGAGTCTTCCACAAAGCTGAAAGAAAACAACACTTATCTAAATTTAACTTGCCATACTTTCAAACTGCTCTGTGTGAGGACACATCTTTTACTTCCATTTCATGCAAAACGTTCAATTAAATTCTCTCAGGAAAAAAAGCCCTTTCATGTATCAAGGCAGCATGTGTGCTATTTTTTCCTTAAAATATATTTCACTTGTCTTCCCACATAGCTGAAGTGGAAAATCTTAGTGTAGTGATTTTAAACCCACATTAACCTGCCTTTCTTGAGGGGCAAAGGAGAACAGGAAAAGCACTGAACAATTCTTCATCTCCATAGGCAAAGAAATAAGATAGGTCTGGCACTGAGCCCACACAGCAAGCTGACTCCACCAGACCAGGTTGGGAGCACATTCCATAGTCAAAGTCCCTCTTGAAGAGCTTCCTGCCAGTGGCTACTTGACATTAAAAACTAGGACGATCTAGGTCAAGTATCCTGGTTGACATTAATTGCTATGCTGGACCAAAAATGCAGACAGCCTCTCCACCAGAGCTCAAGTCATGTTAGACTTAAAAGCAGCCAAGGACAAAACCTTGAAGTGTACCTAGAAGCCAAAAGGAAGCCAACACAGCTGTTGAAGAACTGCCCAAGCATGTTCCTGCCACCCATGCCCTCTCAGCACAGGCAGCTGCCTACTTCTCAGTACAGATCAAGTGCAGCCTAAAGAACAGGATAGCCTGTAGCCTCACACAGAGGTCACAAATACAGAGCCAGCCCATGAAACCCTCTTATGTGTCCTTATGCAGAATGCAGGGAGACTGCTGCCTGTACATGCCTCAAAAACACAGCAATTACAAAATGCTTGAGAAAGAATGACAGAATACCAAGTCAGAAGAGAACTCAAAGGTCCAAACTTGGAATCATAGAGCATCTAGTCCAACTTAAGAATCATAGAATTGCCTCAGCTGGAAGAGATGTCCAAATGCAGTGAATCCAACTTGCTTTAAAAGCAGGGATGAAACATCCCAGTTACCAGTAAACTCGTATCACCTGCCTTTAGTGCTTTACTGCTGTTTGCTGCTACTTTTGTTGCTACAAACTCTGAAGGCAAATCACATACATTGTCAACTGAAAAGGAAAGATGACCTGGAAAAAAATAACAACAATATTTTTGACAAAAGCACAAGACTGGGTAACTCTCAGTTATCCAGAAAAGTCAATGAGTGCTTTGTAACACCATGCATGAGAATGCTGGCTGAAACCAGGATATACAAAATACAACCAACCAACAACAAAACAACAACAAAAAACACTCCCAAAGAAAAGGATTCCTTTTTCTTGGTTTTATATGGTGTTTTTTTTAACTAGAAAATGTAGTTCTGTTAGATTATTATATGAAATAAAAATCACTTCAGGGTGATTTTTAATTTATTTTTATAAGGCTAAATAGATAATAGCACTGAGGAACAATTCAGAGGAAACAGAAAGATCAGCACTTCAGAGAGCCACCTAGGAACACACCATGTATTTGGGAATGGATAGACAACACATGAAATTCAGTAACAAAGCAGTCAGAGCTATCACTGTTGGTGAGGCAAAGAGCAAAATAAACACTAAAATTCCTGAACAATCATCTGATAAACTATAATAAGAGAGAAAAATATGATGTCTTTGTGAATTAAGTTCTGTTTCAGAGATGATTACTTAGGAACAGCAGTAATTTTGAGAATGCACCTTACTTGAGGTTGAGGGACCTCGACCGACTGGACAGAGGGGCAGAGTCCAACAGGATGGCATTCAACAAGTCCAAGTGCAGGGTGCTGCACTTTGGCCACAGCAACCCCATGCAGAGCTACAGGCTGGGGTCAGAGTGGCTGGAGAGCGGCCAGACAGCAAGGGACCTGGGGGTACTAATTGACAGCTGGCTGAACATAAGCCAGCAGTGTACCCAGGTGGCCTAGAAGGCCAAGGGCATCCTGGCCTGCATCAAGAATAGTGTGGCCAGCAGGAGCAGGGAGGTCATTGTGCCCCTGTACTCGCACTGGTTAGGCCACACCTTGAGTCCTGTGTCCAGTTCTGAGCCCCTCAGTTTAAGAGGGACATCGAGACACTTGAACATGTCCAGAGAAGGGCAAAGAAGGCTGGGGAGAGGCCTTGAGCACAAGCTACGAGGGGAGGCTGAGGGAGCTGGGGTTGTTTAGCCTGGAAAAGAGGAGGCTCAGAGGAGACCTTATTGCTCTCTACTACTACCTGAAGGGTGGTTGTAGCCAGGAGGGGGGGTTGGTCTCTTCTCCCAGGCAACCAGCACCAGAACAAGAGGACACAGTCTCAAGCTGCACCAGGGGAAGTTTAGGCTCGAGGTGAGGAGAAAGTTCTTCACTGAGAGAGTTTTTAGCCATTGGAATGTGCTGCCCAGGGAGTTGGTGGAGTCACCATCCCTGGATGTGTTCAAGAGGGGAATGGACGTGGCACTTGCTGCCATGGTCTAGTCATGAGGTCTGTGCTGACAGGTTGGACTTGATCTTTGAGGTCTCTTCCAACCTTGGTGCTACTGTGATACTAATGAAAACCAGAAACAGAGTATTTGCATTTTCAACTCCAGAGTCACCACCACAGCCAATGCCAAGGTGGTCAGATTCTGGAACCATTGCTCATGTTGAGGGGTATCTCCTTCCACACATTCCTCCAATTATTTTCAAAATATTACTTAAAGAAGATGAAAAAGATTTTACATAATGAGTTCATGTAAACAAGAGGAAACTTGACAAGCCCTTGCAATTAATGTATTTTTCAAAGCTATAGCTGAAATGGGAAAACAACCAGGGGCTCGTCTTACTTACCCACACAGCTTGAACAGCACAGCCTTTTATACAACAGACATAAAAGGAACAGATTAATTTTTAAAGAGTAGCAGATGAAAATATAGAGTTGTATCCATAACTCATAGCAGGTCTCCAAATTGTAATCAATGTTTTCCTTTGCATTTAAACACTGCTGAGTCTTCATGTTCTTTAAAGGTCCATATGCCAGAAAAAAATAATTTTATTATGCCTATATTGGAGCATGACTAGTTTTTGAAATTCCTTGCTAACCCAATATGGGTTAAGTGCCCATATAGATTGTTAAAAAACTTCTTTACAGTGCTGTCATACAATAATCAAAACAACATACCCTGAACTAGTATTTACATACAACCTGGTAACTACATGTAGACTCAAAAACAGTTGGAAAACCCGAAGTCTGCTGCAAGTCCAACAATATTTGTATTAGTTTACTCAAAAGTGTAAGAATACAGGTGACAAAATATACTTTTCAAAGCAGGAAAAATATTTGAAAGGAGTAATGTGTTACTCAAGCCAACTATTTGACATTTACAGCATGGCCAGTGCTGTGGGCCATCAACAGCTCATTAGTCCAATGACATTGCAAAAAGACTTCCCCCCCCTCAAAATACAGGCACTTTAGCCAATAAAGTTACCTAATACTTGGTCCAAACCTTCTGAATAGCAGTTTTATGCCAAATGCAAAACTGTGTCAAGGACAATTTCCTAAAAACCTAGCCAGTGGATACTGTCACCAACCACATTTGACCATTTTATGCCTAACACAGCAACAGTCAAAATTAACCCTACTAGAATCTGCAAAATGAACACCATGACATTTTTCAATGTAAGCCAATAGGAGCCACCACCGTCTGCCTGTGTTACTGGGAAAAGGCCTGGTAAATCTCCCAGTAATGATGAACTACCCATTTGGACATTAGGAAAAGGTCCTTCACTGAGATGGTGGTTGGTCACTGGAACAGGCTTCCCATGGAAGTGGTCATGGCACCATGTCTGTCAGAGTTCAAGGAGCATCTGAATGTCATATAGTAGTCCTGTAAGGAGCAGGAAATTGGACTTGATCCTTAAAAGTTGAACTAGTCTATGCTTCTAGACCCATATTTGCAGTCAACAAGAGGTTGATCATCCAGTAATACTTTACAAGAGGTCTTTTGATTTGAAAATATGCAATTATCCCCTTTCTCTTACATTCCTGTAAGGACATCAACACTTTGGGACAGGCTTCCCACAGCCTTCAGGGCAAAGCTCTGGAACATGGCACATTGAACAGGTATTACATACACAAATTCCTAGTGCAGATGACAGCTGCACAGATTAAAGATTGATGGCAGGAACCAAGAATACCAACCAGCAAGTCCAGTTCCCATGTGTGGTAGTTTTAGGCTATGCAGAAAGTAGTAAAATGTAAATAAGTCACTACTGGGTGTAAGAAGGAAACTAATGACAACTCTAAATCCCATTGGAAGGGATAAAGGACTTAAACTAGCTTGCAAAACAATCTCTCTCTCCCTGCCTCTTCACTCTGGGAGATACTAACTTTGTGATTATGTTGGCTTCTGCTTGACCTTGGCTGCATTGTTTTGGCTAAGTTCTAAGGTCTCTGCTCTTGTCTATTTGTGTATGGGGAGGGTAAGGAGGAGGCAGGGAGGGAGAAGCCATTAGCAGCTCACCTGGTCTTTGACCAGGAGGGATCCTTGTGCTGTTCATTAATTGTAAATACTGTATAGTTTGTACATATTCATTGCATTTTGTTGTAGATTGTAGTTTTGCTTGTAAATACAGCTTTCATTTGCTTCCAACTGAGTTGGTCTAGCATATTTAATGTTGGGGGGTAATTTTCAACCCACCACACCATGTTAAAGAAAAAATCCCCCCAGAACTGCAGATCTCAGTGCCCTTTGCTCACTCCTGTCATGTGTGGCAGTGAGCTACATTCCAGCAACCTACAAGAGGGACAGGCCAAGGTTTCACTCTTCTTCTGCACAGCTACAAATTGCCTTTCTGCATCAAGCAGAGAACCCGAATATTAAGACTATCCAGGGCCCTTTAAGATGTTTCTTCAACCCAATGCATTTGCACTGAACACACAATGCACTACTGAAACCACAACATACACAACTCCACCTCTCCTATTCATCTCTTTGGAAGTGCCCATTTCTGCTCAGAGATTTATTAGTTTAGTGCAATCTAATCCTTGAGCCTCCTACCCTCAACCCACTCCTACTGCTGTAAGTGATGCTTCCACACCATACACATTAAAAAATACCAAACAACCCAACAACAACAAAACCCAAACCACCACAAAACCCACAAACCCCGAGAGTATTAAAGGGGCATTTATCTCATTCTGATTCAGGTGAAGCATTGCAATGAGTTTAAAAAGCAAAATGCTTAAAATGCTTGGGTTTGTTCAGCAGCTGAGAGGCTGCAGTCTTCAAACCACTTTTCTATGAAGATGTTATTAGCATTTCTCGACAAATTTAATGAAGCAGAGAATGAACTCCTGCACAAAACTTGAAAAAACTGTCAATGCTTGCTTTTGCCATACCCCCCAAAGAAGCAGTGCATGTTTTCTAAACTGTTAAATAAATTGATACACTTCAATATTAGAAAAGAGTTGCTCCTAAGACCCCAAAAAACCCCCGTCACCACCACCAAAAACAAACACAAAACCTCTAAAGTGGCAAAATAAACAGCGTATTTCTACTGTCTCTCCTTACTGTTAATTCAGTTTAAGTCAGGAAAGTCCTAGGAACCTGAACTTATGCAATTAATGTGCTTCTTGTGGTTGATGCCTCTTATCCAAATGCTGCTAACATTTCCATGCTTATCTGCTCTTTCTGGCTATGGGGTCCTTTTGGACAACAGAATGGCTTACTCGGTGAAATACTGATTGCCTAAGTTTATTACAACTTCTTTGTCCTGCACATAAACTTCTAAGTAATTTAAAGTTTCACCAGTTATGAAAAAAAAAATTACAAGCTGAGCTCATGAAGACTGTTATTTTTTTTTGGGGGGGGGGGGGGGTAGGGGAGGGGGTTGGAAGCTTTTGTTGTTGTTGATTAGTTTAGAAGATTCAACGCATTCAGAGGTTATTGTGGTAGTATGTGCCTTTTCATGCAATTCTAGGCCAAAATAGTCACTTATTAACTGCACAGAGTCACATTTTACAATGGAAGAATGTAACAGGAGTCAGGCTTCTTGATTTAGTAAGATTTCCTTCAGCAAAACTAGGTCAGAATATCTCATATGTCTGACTCAAAAACCATCCTCTACTTTGATAACCCCCACTCATAACAACATTGAGGCCTAACTGCATTGGCCTCATGAACAGGCAACAACGTAGAGAAGTACTTCAATTCCTTGCATCCCACAAGTGATGCAAGCAGCCACCTATTCCATAAGTCCAGCAAGAAGAGAGAAAAAGATGAAAACGTAACTAAGAATATCTACTCTATGTGTTTCTCAGTAAAGACTGTCTAGTGAGAAGGTTGCCTGTTGTCTTACCTGGTCTTACCTTTGTCTCTCACTGATATACAGGCTAGTTTAACGTAGTGCACTGCTAGAAAGGTGTTGTCCTCCTCCTCCCTAGTTTTATGAAAGCATCTTTTCTTCTATTCTGTTTTTATTCTATTCTAGTAACTCATCCATGCAACTACAGTCAGGTATTTGTCAGCGCTGGCCTGAACATACATTCAGCAATGGTGATGTAAGGCTATGGGGCTCTGGAATGGGCATATTCTTGCCACAGACCTGCTTTCTGGATGTTCAGCTCAACTTAAGTCCCCATATTTTAATCCCACATGTGTAAAGAATCCCATTTTCACTCTGTTTGTGTGTGTGCTTGTGGGTTTATCCTCCAAAACACAGTGGAGTATTAATTCCTCTTACAATTTCTGTATTATCAAACAATCATTCGCACACGAAACTAAAACCATAGTCAGACCTGGGAGGGGAAAAATAACTTTTTCCTTGTATATAATATACTTCTTCCTTTTACAGCAAATTACAATAACCAAAGCACCACTTGCAGAAGATTCTGCAGTTTCACCAGTTCTCATGCTGAGCTCACTCTGGAGTCGGTGCACATTATGGTTAAGGGACTGACCACCCTCCCTGGAGAAGGTACATTCACTGCAATATAGCCATTAAAAAAAATGCAGTACTTACATGTTTGTTAGCATGCTTAAGAAGTGTTAACTGCTTGGGTACAAACTCAGCCTTTAACTTTAACAAGCAGCCCACTTTCTGCAAGCACAGCAAGGCTATTGCCCCTAAATCTGGAGGTGTTACACTTTAGTTGCTCTCTCACACTCAGCATCAAGACTTTCAACAGCTGGAGGTAGTGAAGGCAAGACAGATTTCCCTCATTACAGGAATAGAATTTTCAGGCATCACAAACAGGTAATTTGGCATGTTGCAAAGAGACACAGAGCTATGCTTTGAAAAAGTCTCTTTTTAGGACCAAAACCTTCCACATTCTCTCTCTCACAGGTACCTGGTCACATGCTGTAATCTATTTTTAGAATGTCCTTCCCAGATTAATTTTTAAACTCAAGTCTGGATACTTGTTACCCTCTCTCTGCCCAGATATCCCTGTTGAGCCTGTCTGTTCCACTACTGGAGGCAGCAAGGACATGGAAGTCAGTCTGCCAGAGATTTGCATCATACCCTTTCCACATAAAAAAAAAAAAAACAAAACAAAAAAAACCCAAACCCAAACCTCCCAAAACGAACAAAGCCAAACAAACCCCAAAAACACCAACAAATGGAGAAAGAGTCACCCTTGTACACAGGAGCAGCACACAGCACTTACAGGCCAAGACCTGCAACTTCCTATAAGCATGCATGCTATTCTACGTACTTTGTGTCACAGTAGGTGACATAAAGCCATCTAATTAAATGCTGCAAGGCTTATAAAAAGAAAAGAACACAACAGCAGCACAGAGCTAGGAGGTACAGCATGGATCTCTTGCTTTATTTTGCTGCCTAGAACTACTATGTATTTTTTGGTCACGCCTCACATTTTGTCTGTTTTTCACTTGTAAGAGTTCATACCCTAGACATGTTTTGAAGCTATGGTCATATCAACAAAGTACCAAAAAAGAGGTGTGCAGCATGTGGGGGTAGGGAGTGGTGCAGAAGAGGCTCTGCAAGTCCTGTGTAATGACGACAGCTCACACCACAAGACAGAACATCCCGTTTTTTACCTTTTACACGACACCACAGTTACACAACTTTCTCCCAGTGGTGCTCTCAGACCCAGAGTATCATGTTTTCCCACTGATTTCTAGCAGTATGTAGTCTCAGAAATGAGAGCAGACTCAATGTTCAGAAGGACACTGAGAGGGCTCCAGCAGCTTCTCTTCTTCCTCAAGAGAAAAAAAACCCTCACAAGCCTTGCACACAGTCCTGTTGCCAAAGCACGTTTCACACAGCACCTTTCCCTCAAGATGGTTGCTCTTTCTTCTGAATTGTTTAACAAGTTATAGAATTAAAGGACACTCAACCAAGCCCAAAGGGATCTTTTCCCTCTTGCCAACACAGAAGTTAAGGTGTCAAATGACAACAACATCCTTATTTCTCCAACAAGTGGTATTTCCAGTGACACAAAAAACAATGTCCTCCAAGTTCCAAGAACTTAGGACTAATAAGTAAAAAAAAAACCCATACCAACCCCACACCTCTAAAAGAGCACCCACTGACACAGCCAACTCATTCAATCTCCAACTCATCCACTCACTCTCTCCTTAACATTGAAAAAACAGCAAGTTCTTCAGACTAGCACAGCTCAAGCATCTTCTCAATATACTCTTAAGGCAAGCCAAGCTTCTCTTCACATCTCTTCTGATCAGTTTGCTTTACTAATATGCCCACAGACAATGCCTGAAAATGATTGCCATGGAATACATTAAAACAAATTACCGAGTTTATCTTACACTTGGGAGGGAGCAGGCATGGATATTATTACCAAGACACAGAAAGATGGATTTTTTTTAATAATAAAAAAAAAAATATATAGTATATTTAAAGCCTCTAATATAAAAAGTATTTAAATTATGGACATCTACCTCCAAAAGTACTGACAGTAGTCCAGGCACATTGCTGACTGGCGAACAGCACAGATCACAGAATATCAGAATACTCAGTGCTGGGCAGATTCAATGAGAGACCACCCTCCTGGTTGTGCCATGGACACTGAAAACTCAAACCAAACCACTTAGGCATTTCCAGGGGGAAAAAAAAAATATTTAAAATTATGCACATAGAATCAACCAGGTTGTAAAAGCCCTCAGAGAGCATCAAGTCCAACCTATTACCTAATACCTAACACCTCATGACAACTAAACCATGGCTTCAAGTGCCACGTCCAATCCTTTTTCGAATGCCTCCAGGGACGGTGACTCCACCACCTCCCTGGGCAGCACATGTGCAATCTGCAAAGACTGAATAGCATAAACAGTAACCAGAGAGTTAATAAAAGCATACAGAAGATACTATACCTTTTAATTCTCCTCTGTGATCTCATTTTAGTAATAACCACTTATTTCTACATATCCCAAGTGATTCACTTGTAAATAACTACAGGAACAGTGCTGGAATACACCATTAGTGCATGTGTGGGGAGCTAGAATTTAGAAATGTGAGTTTATGAATCATGTTTACTGTTACACTTTTTAAATACATAGCCCACTGATAACAGAGAAAATCATAGGGATATTTGCCCTTATCTTAATTAGTAAGTCTGTTTATGCAGGCTGAAAGCCTGTGTTTGTCTCTCCATCTCATTTTTATTGCAGCAGAAAAGCACTGCATCATTTGTACTCTTCAAATCATGAGAGGCCTCCAAGCATCATTTTTGCAGGACTGTTTTCTACAAGTGACACATTTAGACAGTTCACATTTGACTGACCTGAGTGACGGCTGGTTTACCCAGGAAGCGTTTGTGTACAGGAAAGTACACAAAATAATCACAACTTACCCTCTCCAGGACTTCTTTAATTAATTTTTTGTAACTACCATTATGTCATAACACGGCCCTCTGCCCTAAAGCTTCCAAACAGGAATGTAGGAGACCATTTGATAAGAGGTCTTAAATACAGAATTGAAATTTGTATTAGAATCATAGAATCAATAAGGTTGAAAAAGACCTCAAGGATCATCAAGTCCAACCTGTCACCACAGACCTCATGACTACTAGACCATGGCACCAAGTGCCATGTCCAATCCCTTCTTGAACACCTCCAGGGACAGTGACTCTACCACCTCCCTGGGCAGCCCATTCCAATGGCTAACAACTCTCTCAGTGAAGAACTTTCTCCTCACCTTGAGCCTAAACTTCCCCTGGCACAGCTTGAGACCGTGTCCTCTTGTTATGGTGTTGGCTGCTAGTTGCCTGGGAGAAGACACCAACCCCACCTGACTACAACCTCCCTTCAGGTAGTTGTAGACAGCAATAAGGTCTCCCCTGAGCCTCCTCTTCTCCAGGCTAAGCAACCCCAGCTCCCTCAGCCTCTCCTCACAGGGTTTGTGCTTGAGGCCTCTCCCCAGCCTCATTGCCCTTCTCTGGACACGTTCCAGTAACTCAGTATTTTCCTAAACTGAGGGGCCCAGAACTGGACACAGGGCTCAAGGTGTGGCCTAACCAGTGCTGAGTACAGGGGCACAATGACTTCCCTGCTCCTGCTGGCCACACTATTTCTGATGCAGGCCAGGATGGATGGTGGCCTTCTTGGCCACCTGGGCACACTGCTGGCTCATGTTCAGCTGTCTGTCAATTAGTACCCCCAGGTCCCTCTCTGCCTGGCCGCTCTCCAGCCACTCTGACCCCAGCCTGTAGCACTGCATGGGGTTGTTGTGGCCCATGTGCAGCACCTGGCACTTGGACTTGTTGGATGTCATCATATTGGACTCTGCCCATTTGTCCAGCCTGTCAAGGTTCCTCTGCAGAGCTCTCCTACCCTCTAACAGATCAACATCTGCTCCCAACTTGGTTTCATCTGCAAATTTACTGATGACTGAGTCAACCCCCTCATCCAGATCATCAATAAAGATACTGAACAAGATGGGACCCAGAACTGATCCCTGAGGGACACCACTACTGACTGGCTGCCAGCTGGATGTGGCACCATTCACCACCACTCTCTGGGCTCAGACCTCCAGCCAGTTCCTAACCCAGCTCAGAGCACTGCTGTCCAAGCCACAGGCTGACAGCTTGGCCAGGAGTTTGCTATGGGGAACAGTGTCAAAGGCCTTGCTTAAGTCTAGATAGAATACAACCACCATCCTGGGATCACCAGCCCTAGTGTATCTCTTGTCACGTGCCCTTTCAATGGGTTTGTTTCTTATCTACAGTTTGATACTGAAGCACAATAACTGCAATATTCAAGAACATTTCAGTATTTTACATTACTTTTGTGAATTATTTAAACAACCACTGCTATTTCTACAATCCAGGGCATCCTGTCAGCGTTCTCTGACTTCCACAAGACATGAGCAAGTTGGCAACAGAAAAGAAAAAAAAGGCAAGGCAAGTTTTTCACAGCAATAAGCTGTATGATACACTCAGGACAGTTGCATTTCCAAGCAAGTCTCTTTGTTCAGTGGGGAAGGGCATCAGGTGAGATGGTAACACCCTGACTTATGCCATCCTACTACAGGGAAGGGATGGAGCAGATCACTGAGGTCAGTAGCACTGCTGTGGGTAAACCTGACAAAGTCCACCTGCCACACCACCAAGCAACAAACTAACAATGAGATGAGATAGCCAATCTACAAGTGTTTACAGTCCATGACTCGACTTTCCCTCCTGTACAGTGACCTTTAAGGAGGACAGGGAGATGAGCGTGTTTATATGTTAAATTCATACAATCCATTATCCAAAAGAGTAACTGATTATCTGAGGCTTTGAATCTACTGAAGCAGTCAAGAAGCAATGGCCTACAATAGCACTAAAAGGCTGCAGCAGAGGAAATTTGATTGTTTCAGTGCTCCTGGTATCTCATGAAGCATGTGTGATTCTCCTCAAAAACAACAAAGTCTTAAGGTAGGAGACACAGAAACAGCACAAAGAGGGTATTTTAAGATGTGCTTAAATGCTTAAGTTCAGTTTTGGAGGGACAAAATATAGCTGGTATTTACTTTGACAAGGCTCTGAAAGCATCAGACCTAGAGGAACCACAAAGAATTATAACCCAAAATATCCAGTGTTACCTAAAAGTAGCATCCAAACACTGTTCAGGTCCTTTATTGCATATTAAAATACTTTGAAAACAAAACCAGAACAGGGTAATGCAAAAGTGAAATTGCCTGGAAAGCCTGAAGGGCACACTGAACAGACCCTTTTCCCATTAAGGGAATTCCCAGTAGAAAACAACTAATGATAAAACTTGAGGTCCAGAAGATAAAGTTTGGGAAAGTGACCTTTTACACATTTCAGATCAAAAACCAGTTCAGTCATATGCATGCTCAGATAGCCTTGGGCATATGACTAACTTAAGTGTTTCTGAGCAAGCACTCAGGACAGCTGTAGTGAAGAGCTACATCCAGAAGACATGATCAAATGAGAGTTCAGTCAACAGTACAAGTTACCCTGCACAAACTTATCTTTCCACCTCAACAGCAAAACCTGAGAGAGAGTGCAAAGAGGTTACAAAATGTCATTACAACAATTGACTAGAATAGAATAGAATCAACCAGGTTGGAAAAGACCTTTGAGATCAAGTCCAACCTATCATCCAACACCATCTAATCAACTAAACCATGGCACCAAGCGCCCCATCCAGTCTCTTCCCCCATCCATCTCTTCCTAAACACCTCCAGTGATGGTGATTCCACCACCTCCCTGAGCAGCACATTCCAATGGCCAATCACTCGTCCTATGAAGAACTTCTTCCTAACATCCAGCCTAAATCTCTCCTGGCACAGCTTGAGACTGTGTCCTCTTGTTCTGGTGCTGTTCCTTTTGCATTTTATTTTGTAACAATGTAAAACCTAAGCTAGGAGAACCTTAAGAGGACCAGAACTTATGCTTGAGAAATCATCTTGACCTCCAGCAGAAAGAGCAAATTTTAATTCAAGAAGTTTTGTACTCTCTTAACACGTTCACTGTTGAGCACTTTGAAGCAGATTTGCTCTTACTGTGTTAGCTGAGCAAAAGTGAATGCCAATGGTGCACAGATTCTTCCTTTACCCTAAATAGGGTCTGAAATAAAGGACATTTTTCAGCTGAGTTTGCCTTTCCACCCCATAACCACGCACCTCCATTATTCAGGGAGTTCTAGGACTTTAACATATGATCTTGGAATTCAAAATTTTGGCCTTACTGAAGTCAACACTGCCCTTCTTTCCAAATTCAAAGGTGAAAGACTCCACACTTATCTGTGGTGTTCCTCCTCCCAACCACCCACCCTTCTGCTTTTGAACTTCAGCTTATCTTTCTCCATCTTGCCCAAGAGAGATTCTGCTTATCTCTCTTCTGAGAGCACTTTTATACAACTTCAAGTTATGACTGTTATTATAAATTCAAGAAAATAAATAAATAAATACAATAAATCAAGCTATTGTCCCAGCTGCATGTTTATGAAGCATAAACTAGAACCTGAAGCCTTCAGCTCCTACAAAAACAAAAGAGGAAAGATGCTCTTGGGTATGAGTTATAGGATTATCTTCACAAGCCAGAAATAGATAAGACTTTTCACTGAATTAATGAATGTTTTAAAAGATATTCTCATTATTGCATAATTAATTTAGCACACACAGTTCTAGTAAGCAGAGTTTCACTACCTCAGTAAGGAGCCCATGGACAACTCTTGTTGCATGAGAAAGAAAATACAATAGCAAATACTCTGCAAAATACGGGCAACAAGGACTGCTGGCTATGTTGGCCAAATGTTTCCAGAAAGAGACGTTTCTAAGCTTCATGTAGCTTTCTCCTTCTCAGCCACATGCAGGCCTGGCAGAGCACACTTGTTTGGACTTCCCCACCCCATCAGAGAGGTCTGATTCTCCAGCTGGGAGGTGCACTTCTAAAAAATGCCCACGAGCAGAGCAGGAGATTAAAAGGGTGTGGGAGAGCTACAGAAAAGAAAATGGATGATTAGGTCCCATTCTTTCTAATGCCTAAGAAATGAAGGCAGAAACCTGTAGCTGCCTCTTTTTTTGGGTTGCTTTTTCACCTTATTTCAGCGGCAGAGTTAAAAAAGACAAAAGCAAAGAACAGAGCATGAATCCCATTCTGGCAAAGAGGAAGGGGGAACAAAAGACCTAAGTGGAAGTGGATGGGGTACTTCTAGCAATTACTGTCAAATATTTTTGCACTTCCTTCCTTAATGTAGCTCCTTTCCTACACAAAGGCCTACAAATAGTTCGGAGAGGTTCCCTTTGTAGAATGAGAAGAAAGGAAAACTATAATAAAACTATGCAATGAAGATAGCATTTCCCCAATAATGCATGCTACAGGAAACACACAGAGGCCAAATAAAACTATTTGCCTTTTCAAACACTGTTTTCTTCAGCTGCGGAAGAAAAACGTTGTGAAGCCATTTTACACAGTAAAACTTAACCTTATATTAACCTTCCATATTAAGTAAACAAACCTTTCTAGCCAATAAGCATCTCTCTGAACTCTAAGATGATAAGCAATACCTTAATTACATTCATTTACATGACTTTGAAATTGTTCCAGACCAAAGTCAACAACTACAAGGTCAAAGAGTATGGAAATCTAAAATAAGGAGAAATCCATGGTGGGCCAGTTCACACAAGCAGGTTGCAGCATCCTTTCTATCCAGTTCATATAGGGTCAGGGATAGCAATCAAGTGCTCACCTTTTCATCAGATGAGAAAAGCAAATCCTGTGAAACAAAGACTGTGAGTGTGTCCTCCTTTTTAAGGCTACTCATAGTTTAAAACAATGGACACTTCATAATTGTTTTCCATGCTGAATGGCAAATCAAGGTATATAAATATCCTATGCAAATATTTTATAGTATTCTAACTGAAAGGTAAAAAATAGAAAAGAAGAGGTATTTAAAATGAAATATGCAGCTGGTTCACTGACAATCACAGAATATGTGGTGCAGTGTCGTTATAGCCACGAGGATGGTCAGAGGGCTGGAGCACCTCTCCTATGAGGACAGACTGAAAGAGTTGGGGCTGTTCAGTCTGGAGAAAAGAAGGCTCTGAGGTGACCTCATTGTGGCCTTCCAGTATCTGAAGGGGGCCTACAAGAAGGCTGGGGAGGGACTTTTCAGGATATCAGGTAGTGATAGGACTAGGGGGAATGGAATGAAGCTGGAGGTGGGGAGATTCAGGCTGGATGTGAGGAGGAAGTTCTTCACCATGAGGGTGGTGAAGCCCTGAAATGGGTTGTCCAGGGAGGTGGTTGAGGCCCCATCCCTGGAGGTGTTTAAGACCAGCCTGATCTAGTGTGGGGTGTCCCTGCCCATGGCAGGGGGGTTGGAACCAGATAATTCGTGTGGTCCCTTCCAACCCTGACTGATTGTATGATTCTAGTTTTGCTGAGATTTATCCAATGATGAAAGCAGAGCAGTAGGAGTCACTGTACCAGCTCCATGTCACTGTACTCCATGAAGTATACAGACTCAAAGAGAAGCCCAAGCCCCTTTAAATTTTTTGGGGTTTTTTAATAAATAAATATCACTGCCTAGACTTCCACTTTATATCAACAGAACTGGTCTATATCATTAAGTTATGAGAAGAAAATACCCTGTATTCAGTCCTTAGTATATCTTTAGCATGATACTCAAAACTCTTTATTACTGAGTCTGTGATACACTTACAGCAGGAAATGCTAATTACACTGAGGCAGCAATTATAAAGATTTTAACAATGATCATTGCAAGAAATTTGATGAAGTATGCTGTGCCTTGAAACAGCAGAAAAGCAGACACAGTGTCCATCCCATTCCCAAGATATTACATAATGGCTCAGGTATGATCAATAGCAATCAAATTAGACAAAAATATAGCATCCATGCACACTTCACTAATGGAATGCTTCAGAAGTGTATTTTGAATATTATAGTCATGAAAATGTTACAGATATGTATATAAAATAACCTGAAAGGCTGCTTTTGGGTTTAGGCAATTCCATATCAATGCGCTGCAGCTGACAACACTTTCCTTGCATTAAATTAGATAAATACCCTTGCATCCTCACTTTACTAGCCAAGCACTTTTTACAAAAGTCTCAAGCCAACAACCTTCTGCAATTTAAGTATGATTTAGTGCAAGAGAAGCAATGAGTATTACAAAATTTATGCTTGTTCACCTTCTCTCCCCACAGAGAAGGGCAAGATGGTTTCCCCCCCATGTAAATATGTATTAGATCCAAATCATTTAAATAGATATTATTCCACAGAGAACATGATGCTGCATACGCCCATTTCAGCTCCATGTTACTAAATAAACTTCGAGATAATGATGTTGCCTTGCTTATCTTAAAGGACACTGAAAATATTTCCAGCCATTTCAAACAGAACTGAAGTGAAGAGACTTTCATGAAAACATAAGAAAAATTAAGGTGGCTTTTCCATAGTTAAGTTGAAGACAACTTCCTCATAAATCTAGAATTAGTAAATGTCTTCACAAACAGGCTACATCTGTAACAGCAACAGTACAGCTCAGGTACATGGAGAAGTCTTTATAGCACAGATATCAAGACATTACTCTACAGTAGTTGTTTATTTTTGTTGGGGTGTTTGGGTTTGGTTGGTTTTACTTTAAATAAGGACTAAGAGGAAGATCATCGTGTTTGGAAAAAGAAATCCAAAAAATTTGAAACAGGTGAGCAAAAGTTAATGTAGGGATGTTAAATGCAAGGTGTCAAATGTTAATTTCATGCAGGTTTACTCCTCAGTTATATTTAGCTACAAGTGTCACTGCTTGAAGGGAAGAAAGAGTAGATAAAACTTAAACAATGTCATCTAAAAATGACAGTTTTAAGTAATACTTTTAAGGGAGCACATATATCTTGCTGCCATTCATAAAATACAAAGGAAGTTGATGTTACAGGAAAATACATTTATAATTAACATTGGTTCTGAAGCTATCACGTATCATTTGGGCCACAGTAAGTTATCTCACAATACTGTCTGACCTCTACTTGATTTTAAAATAGGATAATCACCTTCAACTATGTATGAACCTTGAACATTATCAAAAAGAGTTTTATTACATCAACGATTTATTAATAGTCTTATATTAATAGTAATGCAACTTTGACTTTACAAAGTCATAAAGATGACAAGAAACAGTCAAGACTTATTGTGCTACCTATTTTATTTTAGGCTTCAGGCAACCTCATGATACAGTCAGAAAAAAAATATCCACAGTGTAACAGCTACAAGGGGAAAAAACAACAACCACCCCACACCACAAAAACAAACCCAGAAAAAGCAAATCAGAATACACATGTACCATCGCAGTTCAGCAGGGGAGCGAGAAGCATAGGGAGTGTAATGAAGTTCAGTATTGAAACATTGTAAGTACTGACATTCTCCCCAAGCCAATTGCGCTTGCAGCTGAAAAACTGCTCCTTCTGAGGCAGATAACCTCTGGACAAGTAAACTAACAACTGCTATACAGAAGAAGGGTGAGCCTTACACAGGAGTGCATGGAAGGGGAATCTAGTTAATGCAAAGCCCTGCAAGATGACCGAAGCCCACAGGCTCACATTCAAAGCAGACCTGATGAAAGAGGAAAAGATCCTCCCAGACCTTTCTGGCTCAAAACTCTTGCCACAGCAACCCTGCCACGTTCTTCATGTTGCATGGTCACTTTTATGGCTGTTAGCCCCATTACAACACAGTTACCAGTTTAAACAAAGAACAACTAAGAAAGTACAATACTCTATAACTGGCATTTACAGCATCGGCCTTGGACTTCTAATCTTTACCAGACAGGCACACAAATCAATCTATCAGCTCATAAAGGTGTGCTTTTTTAACCTCTAAAACAGATGGGATTGGCCAGAAATGTCTGGCGTGTCAAACTGCTAATCACTGCTGCCCTTTGCACAAAATAACCCACTTAAGTTGAGGCATGGTTGCACTGTAACAGACATTAGTCTGTGGGAAACCCATTTAACTGTCACATACTCCTGCCACTCCTGCTCTCCCTTAATTAAGCCTAATGCCGTATGCTTTGACCTTTTGTTCTAGCCTATTAACCCTATCTAGTACGAGTTCAAATATGTTAAACTTAAAAGTTTGCTGTAAAATATTAAATGCCAAGCTACAGAAAGAACGAGGAGTTTCTCTACTCTGCAAGTTACCAATCCCTTTACCAAATTTCCTAGGCTGACAAGACAGAAGCACTATGTTGGTCCTCAAAGATGAAATATAACCAAACATTAACCAGTTTTACAGAAAAACCAAAGCAGAGTTTTTCACAGAATGAAGGAACTTACTTGTGTAGCCTACTTCTCCCTCCCAGAGGAGAAAGAAGGAAAAAACCACACAACAACAGAAAAACCCTTTCTGTTTGCAACTTCATATCCTCAGGCTTTGGGGGTTTTATCCAAAAATAAAAGCACATACTATCAGCCAAAGATCGTGAGACACTCATTTGTTCTTCTCTGAAACCTATAGTTAAAAATAGGACTTAATTGGTTTACAGTAACCAATTCCTCAATTAAAAGTTGCCTCTGCCCCACCCCACTCACCACCTTCTCCTTTTGAGAAGTTAGTTACAACTATTAGTTTTTAATCCTCATCTCTATATTAGGATCATATGATGTTAAGGGTTGGAAGGGACCTTCAAAGATGATCAAGTCCAACCCCCGTGCCAGAGCAGGACCATACAATCTAGCACAGGTCACATAGGAACACATCTAGATGGGTCTTGAAAGTCTCCTTCTCCACAACCTCTCTGGGCAGCCTGCTCCAGTGCTCTGTGACCCTCACAGTGAAGAAGTTCCTCCTCAGTTTGAGATGGAACTTCCTGTGCTGTAGTTTATATCCACTGCCCCTTGTCCTGCCCTCAGATACTTATAAACATTTATTAAATCCCCACTCAGTCTTCTCCTCTCCAGATTAAAAAGCCCCAGGACTCTCAGCCCCTCCTCATAAGGCACATGCTCCAGTCCCTTAATGATCCTGGTGGTGTCTGCTGGTATCCAGGGAAAAATTCACTCTTGCAGAACTTTTTTTTTGTTAAAACTTCTTTGACCACCACCTCCCCTTTCCCATCATATCTGCCCCTTTTCCACCCCACCCACCCCATTTTCCCCTCAAATCCCAGAGCACCTGGGCTCTCTTGGAGTTTCCTCCCACCCCAGGTGTGAACCACTTTGCCCTCTCCGCCCACTCCCCTATTTAATCCCCCCCAGGAAAGGAAGACGCCTCAGTTGAGCCCATCTGGGCTAAGGGATCCTCCTCTCATCACTGGTGAGTCCTCACGATGCACACTGGGTGATGGTGGTGGTGACGACAACAAAGGCCGGGGGGCCTAGTGGCCCCCCGGCTAGGTAGGAATAGGATCAATGACTCCTCCAATATCATCCACGGGTGCTGGCTAGGTGTCCTTACTGAGACTGAGCTCCTCTATGTGGTAGCTTGGCTGTTTGAGGGTCTTGTCCCTAGCTCTGGGATGGGTGCAAAAGTGGTGGTGGAGAAGAAGCTGTTTTGGCAGGGTGGAGTATGGCATAGAGGGAGCAGGAGCCGTTTTGGTTAAGATGAAGCAGTGTGGTGGGGAGGAGCAGGAGCTGCTTTGGGAAAATGAAAGGCGGTAAGGGGGGAGGAACAGGGTGAAACTAGATGAAGGGACCTTAGAGGTCATGTACTTCAACCTCCCTGCCATGGCAGGGACTCCTCTCAGGTAGACTCAACTGCTCAAGCCCTTATCCAATCTGGCTTTGAACACCTCCAGGAAAGGAGCATCCACAGCCTCCCAGGGCAACCTATTGCAGAGTCACACTGCTCTCTTACTGAAGAGCTTCTTCCTAAGATCCAGTCTAAACCTATTCTTAGCCTAAAGTCCTTTGTTCTGTCTCTAGAAACACTTATGAAAAGTCCCTCTGTAGCCTTCCTGTAGGATTCCTTCAGGTATTGGAAGGCAACTCTAAGGTTCCCCACCAGAGTTCTCTTCTCCAGGCTGAACAACTCCAGCTCCCTCAGCCTATCCTCACAATAGAGGTGCTCCAGCCCTTGGTTCACTTTTGTCAGGACATTGGGTCAGGTCCATGGCTTCCCTCACCAACTGAAAAGCAGAAGGGTGAGTGGTGGCTGCCTGATCTTGGTGTAAAATGGTGGAGGGATGCAATTCACCCATGTGACCCAGTCAGCTCCTGTTAAAACTCTTCTTTCTCTAACCAGCTGGAAGTGGTTTGAGGTCATGATGAAAAAAGCAGCTCTAGCACAAGAGTGCTGCAACAGCTCTGGCACAGCATGGGTGAACAGTGCCAGGAAAGTTATCCCAGATGTTTCAGAGATGGACAGAAGACTGAGGGTAAAGGAGTTGCCTTTGGGGGTATTGTGTCAGGGGAAGATGGCAGAATCATCTCAACACATCACTGTGGGTCCTTGCAAACAGCCTGAGCTGAGGGCATGCTGTTGGGAGGTGGTGGCACTTTGCTGGTGCTGCCTGGGGTTCCTGAAGTGCAAATTCACAGCTGGCTGCAGAGCCAATACTTGCACTGTGCTGGCTGCTTTGGCACCCAGCTTAGAGTGGTTTGGACTGGAAGGGACCTCAAAGATCATCCAGCTCCTATCCCCCTGCCATAGGCAGGGACACCTCCCCCTAGATCAGCTTGTTCAAGGCCTCATCCAACCTGGCCTTGAACACTTCCAGGGAGGGGACAACCACAATGTCCCTAGGCAACCTGTTCCAGAGTCTCACCACCCTCACTGTAAAGAATTTTTCTCATCTCCAGTCTAAATTTGCCCTCATGAGTTGTATCTTTTGTAGTTTCTCAGATTTGCAGAAACTTAAACAAGAACATAATTTTAAGCAGTTACAGACTTCTCCTTTGATGTAAGCTCAGCTTTGGCATGACTACCTTCCCTCTCTTGTATTTCTCATTTTGTGAAGGTTACACAGTATCAACACTTAGGTTTGCCAAGCAGCCCTCGTTTGGAGAAAGACTATCCCAATCCAGAACTCAAAACAAGAAATCTAATTCCAGTGACAAAACCAAAACTTCTGATCAAGACAGGGCTCTGCTGCACTCCACATTAAAGCCATTTGCAGCGGTATGCAATGCTGACTTGTATGCCAACATAGGTATTCTACAATTAGCACTTACAACCAGAGTTGCTCCCTCATTCCCCAAAAGAAAAATAATTAATCAAGACATAGCACATAACAGCTTTATAATGCTGGTTAGAACAGGAAATGTGAATGCCAAGTGTGCCAGTACTAGCAGCCATGTATACACACGCAAACAAGTTTTCTCAGATCTTTAGCTTAACCTCCTTACTGACAAGCTGAATACTTGGTCAAGACCCTTTTTTACAGCTTAAACTTCTGCAACTCTGACTAAAGAGAACTGCTTCTAAACAGAGGTAACGATTTTGAAACAAAGCTTTGAATTACTTAAGCTCTTTCTGAAGATGTGAACGATTTCAAAAGCTTGTTGCCACAAAAGTCACTGCCTACTAAGATCTGTTGAGGCTGCCTAAGTGACCATCTGCTGCTGATCACAATTCTCCAGTTTTAAATAGCTAATTAATTAAGGTTCAGTTGCAAAGTGCTTTATCTTGCTGACTCGGAGACCAGTAAGCAACACAATTAACTTTCCTGTAAATGAAATTGCTCAGACAGCTAAGCAGCACTATAGCAATGTTAAATAAATTTAAAAAAAAAATCAAATCTATTTATTAAGTGGCTAAATAGGAAATAGAGGATTCTCTTTACTTTCAGAACACCCATTCTGGAGAATTCTGTATCTCCTCTACTTTAAAAAGTGCAGATATTTTCTACTGATTTCACTCTGCCATGTTGGAGAAACTCAAACTGAAGCATGCAGATCAATGTTACATTAAAATGAAGTCAAGTAACAGTTACTACTTATAAAAAAAGAGAAATAAATAAAAAAGGAAAATATCTTTGCATCTGTGCCATTATAATGGACAAGAGAGAAGTTTTGCAGGCTGAGATTTGATAGACTGCTTCCAGCTTCTAGACCTTCCCTACTAATGCTCACAAAAGTTGCCACTGGAGGCAATGCAAATGAGTCCTAAGAGAGACCAGAAACAAAACAACAACTGCTTGTCAACCATTACATGCCCAAATTGTATTCTTTATGCTCATCAGCATTCTCAAGTTCTTAGGCATTCATGTAGGCCCACTGAGTACAGTGGGGCTACTCAAGTGAATAAAATCACTCTCAAACCAAAGTGCATATATATATAAGCAATCACTGGACAACACTTGGGGAATTATTCCCTAGTATCAAAGCAAAATAGGATTTAGGAAATGGGAACCAAGGGAGCAGATCCAAACAAAATGACAGCAGTGCCTACAAGCCACCGTAACATAATATCTAATAATGATTTTACTGTGACAGTCCCTTGCCACAAAAGCTCAATTTGGATCTATTTTTAAAATGAGATTTCAATGTGTTAAGTATTATTTAGTCTACTCTTTGACTCTGAAATTACATGTAATTCAAGTTCTTCTCTTTACCTCCCAAATAACCAGGACCTCACAGTGAATTCCATACAAGAAGTTCAAACACCAATAAAAGTGCTTCTTTCTCTTTAATCAGAAGTCACTAAAAAAGGCTTACAGTAAAAGAGAGGGATTAACTCGTAAGTTTATGGCTTTAAAATGTATTATAATCCTAAAGGACTTGTCCATGGCAGACAGTTGTCTGACAAATTCAGCATGACAAAGAAACCCCAAGTCAAAGAAAAAAAACCCAAACAAACTATTTACCTTTTAAGTGGTCCCATCAGGAAAGCCCTTCCTCAGGAGATAAAGGATACAACGATTTTCCTCCTCAACAATTCCATGCTTGATCTGAAAAGAACAGCAGAAATCACCCTATGAAAGTCTGCATACCAGCTTTGCAAGCCAGTGTACCTCTACCAGCTTCATTTGTGCAACAGAAAGCGATGCTTTTTGACTAGTAAAAAGTAGAGATAACATTTTTATTTCAGATGAAGCATGTAGCTCCAAACTTCAAAATCAGAATCTACCAAACAGAACCACCAGTAAAACAAGCAGAAACAACTTACTGTCATCTTAATTCAAGTCTAGATGCATTTCCACAAGAACAAAATCCACATTCAACTCTGATTCTATGCCACAGTCCTTTCCCTTCCTTCAATTAAAAAAATCACCTGGGACATGTTAAGCAATTGCTACTTAACACTTTAAACTTGCACCTATGAACATCAAACCCCTATTTTGCAAAGAACTGCTATTAATTAAGTGTGCATATGTGTAACTGGTGAATGCAATGTTAGTCTACAAAATCAGAAAAAACTAAAGCAGTAGAAAATTAAATATTCATTTTTCTCATGTTGGAGAATAGAAACCTATACAATATTACAATTAGAAGATGTTAGCCATCCCTAACACCTCCTTCAAAACGATAGAGAAGTTCTAAGACGTTAAGTGAGCTTCTGCTAAAAGAAGCAAACTCAGAGCTAGCCCAGATCACTTATTTACACTACTGCAGGATTGTTCTTGTGACAAGCTTCATTCATGAAAGGTTATGTTCAATCTTCTGTCACCAAGTAACCACCCAAACAGCACGTTTATTGTGCTTTAAGAGGCATATTTTACTACAGTAAGATACCAACCCCCCCATCCCCCTGCAAAAAACAACACACCAAACTACAACAACCCAGCACCATAAAACAAATAAACAAATGATAGTCTATCTCCTCTGTTTGGATGAACTTTCTCCTCTTGCTTGTCAGAGGGAGAGCACCTCTCCTCTTTTCCGCACCTCTGGGCTTCTCGTTGTAAAACAAAAACCTGCACACAAAAGCTTTGCAAACACCCAACTTCTCTAGCACAGAGGACCTTGCAGGCGGCTAAGGGCATGCAGGGGGGAGAAGGGCAGAGTGAGGAGCGTCTGCATTGGGGGCAGCTTTCAGCAGTTCCCCCATCAGCAAAACCACTTGGGCAAAAGCCAGATTAGAGAAAATATTCAACTCTGATGGCAATGTGCTACCTGAAGGGGGGGGGGGGGGGGGAGAGAAGAAAAAGAAAAAGATACAGGTGTCCAAGTGGACTATCTCCTGAGGCAAGAATAATCATTTCTATCTCGAGGCAAGCCCTGCTTTTTACATCACTGAAAAAGACTTTTCAATTTCCTTTCCCACTCCTTTTTCACAGTGGTATAGGGTACAGAAGAAATAAAAAGCCCACAGCCATGAATCTTAAAAGTTTGCTGGGGGGGGAAATCATCAGATCAGTATCAGCCTATCACTAACAAGAACAAGAAGTGCTGTTGTTTTATGAGGAAGACATATAAACTTAACACAGACATGCATTAGGCACTTGGGGGGGGGATTAAAACACACAGTTATTTGTTTTCAAATAATAGTTATGGTCAGGACTGCAACATTTTATATCTAGTGCCTGATCTCTCAGGATGACTCCCTTCATAACTTTCTCTCCAGAGGAGGAAAAGCAGGCCTCCAGAAGTCTTCCCCAACACCAAGCTTCTTTTCTACACTAAACAATCTCTTGAAAACCAGTGACTAATAGAAGATGGCTAACTTCTGCTTTTCATCTGATTTTGCCTGTAAGTAAAATTGGTTTATCCTCTTCTGAAGACAACAGTATTTAGAAATAAGTGGTATGAAAAGTTTCCTTCAAGACAGGCAACTGAACAGGAGCAATGAGCTCCAGTAACATGAGAAGACTATGCCAGGAGGGACTTGACCCAAACTAAGACGGCTAAGCAACTGCCTTTTTCCCTTTCTACACATGAATAGTTATTTACATGAGTCTTAGTTCTATTCTCCTCCAACCATCAAGCCAAGTGACCTGCAACAGACAGCCAATAAACTACCAAATTAATGCTTTCAAGTGCTAAATAGGTCAGTTAACATTTCTAAGTATTCGAAATAAATAATCCAGAAAGATTTAAGTGTAGGTATCCACCTTTACCAAAAGAATCTTCTGGCTAGCTTTTCCTGAGGCAGATCTTCCCGTCTTAGAAGGCATATAAGTTTTTATACAGATGCCCACCAAAAGTGCTTCCTGCCAACCACAGCACCTTATTTGTTAATTTGGTATTTTCAAATGCAACCAGCAAAACAAACACGATGATATCCAGAGCAATGTCACAAGCCTTTTAAATACTTTCCTCATAGCTTTCCTCACATTTGCCAATGGCAGGCCAGCACAGTTCAGATAGCCAGTGTTCTTATCCTTTCGGCCTGTTGGCAGCAAGACAGAGCAAACCACAAAGCTGTTACCATTAACCTTTTTGCCTTTAGTTTAAGACTGTTTAGACAAGCTGTTAAGTTTACATTTATCTTTTTGGTACATTTGTGCATATTCTTTTATACTCTTCCTCCTGTTCAGGCTTCATTCCCTGCCTGTGCTATCTTTCCACTTGCCTGTCATTAAACCCCTGATGAGATGTAATGATTTATACTTCAAAATCTGCCCTTCTTGTCCCAAAAGGGTATTTATCCTTTTTTTAAGCCACAAGACAGTTTTCCTATTTATCCCACCTATAGCTTGCTGCTCAGCATGTGCTGCCCGGAGGCTGGGAGAGGAGCCTAGCTGAGCCCCACTGTGGGGAGGTCAGCCACCAGAGCTCAAAAGCAGCTGTGCCCCCATGTCAGGTGCCCAGCTGGAACCCCCACACCTTCTCAGTCTCTCTTCTGGACTGCCTCCCCCACCTTCTTCCCCTGCTCCCTAGACGTTCCAATACAGGGGAAAACAACCAACCAAACAACCAAAAAGTAAAACCCACCACAACCACACATCATCTGGTTTCTGAGGTTCACTGAAGTTCTGAAGAGTGATTTTAAAATTAATAAAATCTTTTTATTTTCATGTCTGTGTTGATAGCCCTGCAAGGAGGTGGCAAGCACAACCCTTGAGCAATTCAGCTGACGATCAGAAATGCAACTCTCTGGCTTTGCCTCGGGCAAGTTTATACATATGCTTGGCACAACACAAAACAGTATCTTTTTAATATTTACTGTCCCACACTGTCCCTGGTAAAATTAACAGTGCTCTTGCTGCTAACAATAATGCAGCTAGTATTGCAGAAACCTTTTGCCAGTGTCCAAAGCCAGAAAAATAAAGTTAGCTCTGAAAAGACAAAATAAGCTTTAAGCAAGCAAGCCTTTGTCAAATCTTTTAAACCGATCCCACATTAAGCAAAACCTACAGGCAAATACACTCATCATAAAGTTAATTCATGTTTGAATTCTGTAATCTCTACTGCATCACTTAAAAAAAAAAAAAGACAGATTCCTTGGTGCCTTTTACAGAACAGATTCACCCTAAACACAGCCATCAAACACTGCAGGTTGCAACAGCCAGTACTTAAATCACTCACCTAAGTTTACGATATAAAAACATCAGTTGACTTTTACTTTTTTTAAATCAACATAGTGTTGTATTACTAAATTTTGGTCATTTTATTTTCCTCCAATCTCGATTAGCATGTTTCACTTCAGAAAAAGAAACGAGCACAGGGAGCAGTGAGGAAGAGCACAGTTTCATGCGGTAATTTTTTCACTAAAGAAAAAAAAAAGTAATAAATTAATCCAGTACTGTTTAGCACTTGACAGTTTCTAGTATTCTGTGCATGCATGGTCTACAAAGACCTGCAAACCACTGACAGCTCTCACTCATTGGGTAACTCAGAACTGTAGGCCAGTCTAACAGGAGATCAGATTTCACCCCCACCTGAAACGTGCAGTCACTACTTTGTTAGGACTTCTATCCCACTCAACAGAAAACATACACCCTTTACATAGGCATTTTGCTCAGGCCAAAGTTCTGTCTTACTTTGTAGCCAATGTTAACTATATCCAAAGAGACCACTGATAAAATAAATCAGATTGCTTGAACACAAATTTGGAAGACAGCTGTCCCAGACAGCCAAAACCCCTAACCTGCCTGAATGTCGTTCTGCGTGAGAACTTTTGCTGTCTAGTATGTCAAGTCTTGCTGCATGTAGAGCAGCAATTACACAGATACCATTAAATCACATTTTAACTACAAGATAGCCTCAACTCAGAAAACTTTGTTATATGACATCTTGATGTGTCACTTTTTAGTGTATTCAGTCAGTCCAAGAAACAGTAAATCACACCTGAGTATTAAAAAGTTTTCTACTACTCACTCATGGACAGACCATCCTCTTTCCACAAGTGACTACCTCCTCACCACAGCTCTTTACAGCATGGATTTGCACTCTTTGTTAAATAAAGCTTTACAGTATCTCTGAACATTTATAGTGCCATGACTCAGTCAAATTCTAATCAGCCTGTAAGCTGTCAGACACTGCATGCAGGTTCCCTCAAAATAAAATCAGAGCTAATATAGTGTCCAGATTCCAGATAGATGAGGCACAAGAGGACAGCTTCCAGTTCAGCTTTGCTAGCAACAACATAACCCCAAAGCCAGAAGTCATTGTTTTTGTCAGTATCTTCGACATACATTGAGCATTTTAGCCAAAACCTTCTAAAGTAGAAAGAAAATAAAAAAGAAATAAAAGCCTAATAAATCACCAGAATCTGCAGTACCGAAGGAAAAAAAGAGAGGTGCAGCACAGGCACAAGGCTGTTCGCACGTTGCAAAGCTGTCCCCTATTTTGCCCATGCTACGTTTCTTTACGTTTCACTGCCTTCCAACTTAATCACCAACTGACGCTTACAAAGAACAGCCTCTAATAACATGGTCTATAGGGAGAAAAGGAAAAAAAAATACCCAACTTAAAAAAAAATAATAATCACCTTACAAAGGCTTCACGGACACACAAACACGTCTGGAAAAGTAACCTTTAGTCGAGAAAGGAAACAGCGACGTCCCTAAGGGGCCGAAGCGATGAGAAGGCATCTTTAGGGGAAGCAGGGAGCCGAGCGTGTGCCACCAACAGCAGCCGATCGAATAGGCACCCAAGGCATAGGCTGCCCGCTCGCAGGTAGCGGTGGAGCGGGCGGCAACAGACAGTCGGGGGCAAGGCGAAAAGAGGAAAGGAAGCGTGGCCCTGCCAGGAGCTGCGGTGAAAGCAGACGGGCGGCGGCGGGAGGCCAGCGAGGCCGCGGCCAGCGAGGCCGGGTCTCTCCGCACCCCCGGGCGGCCGCCGGCGCCACCCCGGCCACCGCAGCCACTGCGCACCGAGCCTGCGGCTCTTTAAATAATTCACACGCACACCGGGAGGAGGAAGTGTGTGTCCCTCCGAAATGAGGACCGAGACTTGCAGCAAGAGCTGGAGAAAACACTCACCGGCCTTAGGGTTAAAGGCTACTAACTTTTCTACCCCTCCAGTTCCCTCAAGCCCACCCTAGCTAGGCAAACTTTCAACTCGCACCAGGGCTGACGTGTGCCGGAGGGGCAGCCGTCACCGGAAACAACCCCCGCTACCGCGGCCGCCCCGCGCCGGGCTCACCCGGGCATTGTTCCCCGCCGCCGCCTCCCCGCCCGCCCGCGCCCGGCAGCGCGGCCCTGGCCCGCCCCGCTCGGCCATTTCCCCCGCCTGCCAGCACGGCTGCCAGCGGAAGATCACCGCACTCACCCCGCATCGGGCCCGCGCAATCGTCCCCCCCACCCCGCCCCCCCCGCCGCAGCAGCGGTGGCAGCACCTCCCAGGCGGGTTGCCTAGTGCCCGCCGACCGACCTCGCCTCCGAGAGACTTCGGCGACGGCCCCCTCGCAGGCAGCGATCACGCACGCCGCCCCGGCCCAGAGGCCAGAGCAGATGAAGGTTCCGGTGGCCAGTCCCGGCGCGGGAGTCCAGGAAACGGCAGTGTTTCCCTATGCCGAGGTTGGCGGCTGGGTGCCCCGGCTGGAGGGCAGGACGCGCCGCCTACCACCCCCCTGCTCCGCGTCCGTCTGTCCGTCCCCCCCGCCCGGCCCCGCGCACATACACGGCGAGCTGCACTTGGCTTCTCTCCGCGGCTCGGGGCTCTGCTGCAATGCCTGTGAGGCTGACTTTCAAAGCCTAACCCGCAGCCGCGATCCTCCCCGCCTTCCACCTCGCCCGCCGCGGCGCGGCCCGGCCCCTCCCCGCGCCGCGCCATTCATCTCTCCAGCCAAGTTTCTTAACCCTTTTCTAACCCCGGGTGAGGGGAGGGCAGGCGGCAGAAGGAAGGGATGTTCCCGCACCGCCAACACTACCCCCGCTCCGTTTGGGGAAGGAGGCTGCGGAGCAGGTTGCCGCTAAACGCGTCGCACGTACGCAAGTCCCTTCGCCTCCTGCCCTCTCTAATTAATCTAACTGAAAGCGCAGAGCCCCCGGGAAACAAACTTACGAGCGATAGCACCGGAGGACTCGTATTTAATGAAAACAGCAGTGGCTTAAAAATAACCCTTTTAAATTTTTTTTTCGGCTTGCTGAGAGTAATGGGGGGCGGGGGAGAAAGTACGCTTCCAGTGGTTAGCATTTTTGTCGGTTCAGAGCTTGTCTTTTCAGTTTGATGGTTTTTGTTGGGTTTTTTTGTTTGGTTTTGTTTTTTTTTACGAAGAATAGGCTCTAGAAAGTTTTTTCTTTTCTTTTCTCCTTTTTTTTTTCCCTTTCCTTGTTTTCTTTCTTTCTTTCTTTTGTTTTTTTTTAAACCGAAATGCCGAGAGGCTCCTGCCGGCGCCAGGAAAGGGCAGAGAGTGGCCTGGCACCTGCGGCTGCTCCCGGGAGAATCGAGAGGGCCCTGCCGTTCTCCCCCGCTCCCTGCTTCTCACCCCGCTGGCCCTGCTCGCACATCTGCCGGCACGCCTCGTTACTCTGCGGCCTCTGCCCCCGAGGCCGGGCAGCAGGGGTCGGCCCCGGCGCCCGGGCGACAGGAGCACCCGTCCCGCCTTCAGCTGGGCCCCACGTTGTCCCTGTGAGGCGGATGGCGGTGGGAGGAGAGACAGGGCTCCGAAACTGTCACCCCACCCCCCCGCGAGGAACCTGGATAACTGGGAACAAAACGACTATCTAAGCTATGGTTTTTAGCCCACGAGGCAATAAATACAATTCGAGATAAAACAGCCTTGGGCAGAGCTTCCAAGAGGAGCCCTCCATTTTGGTAGGTGGCACCCCCCACAACCTCTTCTGTCAGAAGTTGCATTATATGTCAGTTGTTCTTCAGCCTTCATTCCTGTCAAAGAAGATAGGATCCAGATACAAGACGAACTTGGCTGTATAGGCGAGCCTACAAAGCGGGTGACCTTCCTCACATCTTCTGTTTACCTGTGTTGAACAAATGTCTCGACACTTTGCATGGCATTTGCCAAATGCTTTGCAGAATGCTTCATGATATTTCTAGAAGCCATAGACTGAGAAAAGAGAAAAAAATTGTTTACAGGTCGCTTATAAACTGTATGATAACACCTGCATGAACGTATTCTAGTTCTAAAGCTCATGTAAAATAATTATAAATGGCTTATTCAAGCATCTTTTTAGTATAAGACTAATCGCTAAGGAACATATGAAATACCACTTTAAAGAAGGCAAAAGGAAGTTATGCTTGTGAAAAGCCAAATATTTTAACCTAGAGTTACCATGAATGAAAGTAGATGTAGAAATGCTAAGCAAAACCTTTTTCACTTTGGAATGCAGGGATTGTGTACAGGCTTACAGCAGAGCTAGTAATGTGTTACTTGACCTATTTTTTAAGCCAATGAAAGATTTAGGTTAACTTCATCATCATGTATTTTTTAACCACTTTCTTCCAGAAATGCAGCAGCATTTTCTAAGGCTACTGCATGTCACAGTGTCTATAAAGTCTCTTTTTTGAAGACATGTCTTATAATATAGCCTGATCATACTTTCCATTAAAACAGTAAGTTTTGTTCTTCATTTCCATAGTGGGGTCATTAGCAAATTCTGATTGCAAAGAAGTACTCTTTAATTTTTTATTTCACGAAGGACCTGTATCTCAACTTTTTCAATGCTAAGCAGCTGAATTATCATGGGAAAAGGAAATTTTCTCATTACTGCAGCCATTTAGTTGCTATTTCAATCAGGAGTGTCTGTAGTAGAGATGTCTTTCATTCTTAACCTTAGGGAACATATTTGCGTAGACAAGAGACCTACAAAATGAGGAATCTTGGACAAGCAACAGAAAAATTGTGCATGTGGAATATTTGTTAAAATTATTGTTGTTAGGTAACATATAGGTGTCTGAGGGCATAAGTTTCAATATGATGCAACCATCTGAGACTGTCTGAAGTAATACAACACATGGATTTAGCAGGTTATTTCCAGCACTTAATATTCATCTCACACTGAATTGTGCCACTTGCTCATATTTACTTAAACTATGAGAATTCAAGTAATACATAAAATAAATTCTCTGCACAAGTGAAGCATGCAGTGAAATCAGCCTTTCAAGAAGTATGAAAGTAGTGATGTGTATTTGTTGGTTCTTCCTGTGCAGTCTTCAACCAAATCTAGACATACACTCAGTCTCCAAGCATGAAAGATGAACACCGACTTATCTTTCTCCCATCTGTGGGTGATGTCTATACCTTCAATTTATTATAGATATTGCAAAAGGGGACTTTTTTTTTTCCCCAAGAGGCATTCATCACTATAAGATGCCTATAACTGGAAGGCCAATCCTGACAGGAAAATGTAAACGACCTTTGGATCAGTCTTAGAAGAGGAAAACAGATTTATAGAGGTTATATTAGAACTCATTCCCAGAACTGCAAGCACTCAGTGAAGAGCGGTTGGTACTACACTTCAGTAATATCAAAAGTCTTTTTGTATTTAAAACAATATAATAATACACACTGTTTACAATTGCTAACCAGAAATCTCAAGGAGGAGGTGTCTGGGTTTGGCCTAGTGAGAATTTTATCCAAATTATAATGATGATCCTGACATTCCTGAAGTACAAAATTAATCTGTGTGCCTGTTTCAAGCCCATCTGTTTCTTTGATCACTTCCATGATTACAATAATGTGGTTAGAAATGATGAACAAATGTACAGTTCCAGTAACAAACTTTGTCATTATTATAGGTTGAGGCCTGTGCCCTAAGGATAGAGATGATTCCTCCGGAGTACCAGAGGGTGCAAGGAGCTGAACAGTCCAGCCCAGTGGGTAGGCACAGGAAATTATGTTATTCCATTCCCATGATGCTTGCATCTCCCCTTTATAAAGGAACAGCACAAGCTGTCCAGCCCCCTTCTCCTTCCTCCTTTCCCAGCATGGGCTCCCTTATCTCTGGCACTGCAGGACAGTGGGGCCTTGAGTGGCCTGGAGCTGGCAAGCTGAATTTTCAGCTGCATTACTTGGGTTTGGTGTGGGGGAATAGTGAGGCACGGCAGGGGGGTGTGTGGGTGTGTGCGTTTGAGGCCTAGGGGTTTTTGGCCTGGTTTAGAGGGAGGTTGTGGAAAGCTTTGGCCTAATGAGCTTTCTGGGTAGCGTGGCTGAGGTGGACTATGGATTTAATGTATTTTATATGCTTTTGTACTGCTGTATGTAGTCATGAATAGTACTTCCATTTAAATATCTAATTCTTTCCAGTCCAGTGTGGAGCATTTTCCTTTAGGAAGGGGTGAAAAGCATCTGTCTCACTCCTTAAACCAAAGACAGTCATCATCTTGCTGAAGTAAAACACATGCATCTGTGCCATGTGGTAACAAGACACATTATTTTCAGAACAAAAATTAAAATGCTGTTACATAATTCCCAAGCATTTTTAAGCTAATTCTAGCCTATTTATAAATTACATAAAGTGCTTTGAAGAGCTTGGGAGAACTACAGTTGCTCTTATTTTGAATTTCCTTTAAGGCTATCTCGGCCCCTCAAAAAACCAGCTCTAAAACTACCTTTTTCAATCAACATAATGAAGACCTCACTTTATGGCATCCAGTCATGATACAAAAGTCTTAGGATGTGGTTGAGAAGCTAGCTAGCTTTACAGAAATTCATTTCTAGACTAAATCTTCCTCTAAAATAGTTTGTCAGCCTTACATAGACAAATAATGAAATTCCACCTTTGACTCAGCCTAGTTCAATTCATGTAATGTGTCAGATTACCCACTATTTTCAAGGTGCTTTCACAGGGGATTAAATCGGTTAATATTCCCAAACTTACGTAGGCACACAAGATAATTATTATTTTTTTAAATCATTATGATTTTTTTTTTGTTCAATATATTCTTTCAAATAATAATCATAAACCAACTGATAATCTTGTAGCAGTGTTCATCAATAAATCTGAAGTAATAGTGTGGAAAAATGTCTACCTTTCTTCAGAGGAACCGTCTAGGACTAACTGAAATCAGTGGGAACTCTACAAATGTTGTCAGAGGGAAAGGTGGTCCAGGGTAGGTGAGGTTTGTCTGCAGGGTGTTTGTACCATGACACATATCCTGGTTTGTTCATGAGAACAGCAAATCTGCAACTGTTGGAGGTGGTGTTGAATTACACAATAGCATGTAAGGGGAAGAGTAATGTTGTTTTTATATAATGAAAAAAATATCAAGGGTGCATAGCACTTGTTATTTACCTACTTTTAAAGTGATGAAGGTATTTGTATGCATGTGTAACTCATATCATTCCCTGCTGGAGCTGTTTGCTTCTTTTCTTTTTTTTTTTATTGTTATACAGTTTACTTACATTTTGCAAGTACTTCAAAGTGGGTCATCTGAGAGAAATGTACCCTTAGTGCCTCAAGGTCTGTTTTTTTCCCCCACATTATTTAAAGTAGACTTCAGATTGTGACTATTTGATCTAAGAGTAATAAGCAAAGGACCAGATGCTAAAGTCTCTTCAATTACTAAAACATTTAAAGACAGCTGTACCATATAAACTCTCATGGAGGAATCATATGCTTGCAGCATCTGGTGAGTTTTGGCCATGCCTCTAGTACACTGTATTTGTTCTGAGGCATGAGCTAGGTTGAGGCTTACTTTCCCCTATTCATTGTTTAGGGTGGCAGTATGCATTTTTTGACCATAGACAGGAACTAACACTTCAGGTTTTATATGTGGCAGCAGGAAATAAACACTACATTTCAGCCACCTTTCATGGAAGAATCAATGGGGCATATGACAAGTTGATATGAATACTTCACATTAATATTTTAGCAGAATGAAATACCAGTGTTTTTAGCCAGAAAAACATATCCTGCATTTTCATCACATGCACACAAACATGAAGAATAGAATAGAATAGAATAGAATAGAATAGAATAGAATAGAATAGAATAGAATAGAATTAACAAGGTTGGAAAAGACCTTTGAGATCATCATGTCCAACCTATCATCCAACACCATCTAATCAGCTAAACCATGGCACCAAGCACCCCATCCAGTCTCTTCCTAAATACCTCCATTGATGGTGACTCCACCACCTCCCTGGGCAGACCATTCCAATGGCCAATCATTCTTTCTATGAAGATCTTCTTCCTAACATCCAGCCTAAACCTCCCCTGGTGCACCTCTTGTTCTGGTGCTGGTTGCCTGGGAGAAGAGACCAACCCCCACCTGGCAAACCACCCCCCACCTGAGAATATGCTCTGATGAGCTATCTTTCTGATACCGTGAAGGTATGTCCAGAAAATAACCCACCTAGAGTCACTACTCCCAAACTGGAACAAGAAAGTATTAGCAGAGCAGGTATTACACTATGAAAATACTGTTACGACCTGTGGGTCAATAATGATGCAAGGGTAAAGTTTGAGCTTATATGCATCTAGCCAGAACCATTCAGAACATGCATATTCCTTCCAGACTTCTTATTTTGCCCTTTGACAAAGGTGCACCCCATGTCAGCGATAGCAGATTGAAAGAGGACAGAAGTATCATGCCCTCTCTCCCACTCTGTATTCAGAACTTTTCCTTAACAATATTTTTTCACAGCCCCATTTTTCTGGCTGACTATCATGAAATCTGGATAAGCCTTTGTTGTGGTTCTCATGATGACACAAGCCATGTTGTTGAAACAGTACGTTCTAAAATAAAAAGAACAGTACGTACAAATTATACATACGGTGATCTGGCAGCCAATCTCACGCTGCAAATGAGTAAAGTTCTGGTAAGGACCATTAGGAAGCAGCTTAAAACCAAAAGAAGCTAAAGTGCCCCGTGTTTGCCCTTCAAATTCATGGGGGTGCTGGGCAAATGTCTTACAATATATGAACACTTTAATTACATGCTAAAATTGTTATAATATTCTGTAGTACAAATGGTCTTAAGTGCTCTGACTCAAGTAAATGAAACTGCTGTGCTGAGCTACACTGCGTATCTCATGTATGTTTACTAAATACATTTACCTCCCTACATACTAGGTTATGAGCAGGAGAACCTTTGATGGGAAACTGATAATATAAAATATGTTATTTTAATACACTTAAGTATGATTCTACCCACTCAGAACACTTGCTCAAGATGCATTGTCAAAGTTCTAATTTCTTTATTATTTTTTCCTCCTTTTATAAGAAAAATAATATATACTACCGTATTTTATGTAACAATAAATAGAAGGGAAACAATCAAGTCTTGATTTATTTTCTCTGATTGCAGTTACACCAGAGTGTAAGTAAATATCAAATTTCTAGTGTCACAGAATTATTGAGGCTGGAAAAGACCTCTGAGATCAAGTCCAGCCTATGACCTAACACCACGACATCAGCTAAACCGTGCCACCAAATGCCACATCCAATCTTTTCTTAAAGACCTCCAGTGATGGTGACTCTACCACCTCCCTGGGCAGGGCATTCCAGTTCTTAATCAGCCTTTCTGTGAGGAAGTGCTTCCTAATATCTAACCTAAACCTCCCTTGGTGCAGCTTCATACCATGCTCTCTTGTCCTGTCACTGGTTGCCTGGGAGAAGAGCTCGACCCCCATCCGACTACATCTTCCTTTTAGGTAGTAGTAGAGAGTGATAAGTCCTCTCCAAGTCTCCTCTTCTCCAGGCTGAACAACCCCAGCTCCCTCAGCCTTTCCACATATGGCACAGGGTACCTTAATTTAGCCTGCTCAGTCCTCATACCACAGAACAATGCATGCCTTATTGATGAAATAATACAATATCAGTGTTTTAAATGCCGAAGTAGCATCTTAGATTTTCTGTTTGTCTGTAATGTTGTGAGGTTTCCTTTTATAAGATGCTGTCTGCTTGATTTTTTCTTTTTTCATTGTAAGAGTTGGAGGGAGAGATGAAGGAAAGAGGGCAAGTGGTTGGCCCAAAAGATTACTGGAATCAAAATCTGAATATATTTATGATTTTCTTGGTTTATAATGAAAAGAAAAAAAATATTATTTTCTCATAACCCACAGTTAACAATTTTCACAGATGCACAACAACATAATGGCAGGAGAAAGAACATGGATTGATTCCCAACATCTCCCAACATTACTCATGAGAGCTTTCAGAAAAGCAACAACTAAGAAATTCTGAGAAAAATTATGGCTTCTTTGGCCAGGTACCTAAAAAGCTTAATGTTTGGAAAAGATGGTCCCAGTTAGGAGGATTAAATATTTTCAGAAAAATTGGCACTCACCTACCTAACATCACAGATTTAGTTAGAAGTGATTACTACTCCTCCTTACCTACAGATGCCTAATGGGAAAATACATTTAAATTGTGTATCAAAAAAGCTGAAGGAACTCGTATTAATGGGCCACGCGAGCCTAGATAAATATCTGCTTGATTGTATTTTATGTGATTAGTTTATCAGAATCATATTAGCTGTGCTTTTATAACTGATCCAACTATATATCTTTGCATATTTTTATTAGCATACAAATATCTAGGTTTTATTAGAAGACATTAGCTCCACTAAATGCTAGCTGTATAACAAATCCATTGGTGCTGGGGATCATCGTACCACTATTTTACGCGTGACATAAAGCTGGCAGAGACGTGGGAGTGATTCAGCTCACCATAAACCAGATAGCAACAGTTAGGTTCATGTAAGTTACATCCCCTCCTAGAGCTGGTAGATTTATCTTGCCACTTTTTATGTATATTTTAGAGAACTGCCTAGCCAAAATTGCTCTTGCTTTGAATATCAAGGGGTAGGAATGTGGGGATACTTTCATATATAAATATGTGTGTATATATATATATATATATATTCCATATATATATATATATATACACTTCCATATATATATATATATATACACACTGCAGATACTATAACCTGGTTCTATGTCCTATGAAGACAGACTGAAGGAGTTGGGGCTATTCAGTTTGGAGAAGAGAAGGCTCCGAGGTGACCTCATTGTGGCCTTCCAGTATCTGAAGGGGGCCTACAAGAAGGCTGGGGAGGGACTTCTCAGGATATCAGGTAGTGATAGGACTAGGGGGAATGGAATGAAGCTGGAGGTGGGGAGATTCAGGCTGGACATGAGGAGGAAGTTCTTCCCATGAGAGTGGTGAAGCCCTGGAATGGGTTGTCCAGGGGGGTGGTTGAGGCCCCATCCCTGGAGGTGTTTAAGACCAGGCTGGATGAGGCTGGCCAGCTTGATCTAGTGTGGGGTGGCAGGGGGTTGGAACTAGATGATCCTTGTGGTCCCTTCCAACCCTGACTGATACTATGATACTATGATATATGCAAGTGTAATTTTTAAATAGTTCCATCTCTTTTTTCTCTTGTCTAATAATAAAAAAAAAGAGTTGTTATATTTTCTGTGGAAAAGAAAATTCATCCTGAATTTTGATGGCTTAGCACAGAAAATCTCTGGGTTACATTCTTCACTTGAACACCCCTTTTGCTGCGTTACATTGGCCAAAAGTATTTTTTAAAAGTAAGGGTTTGGGTGGAGAAATCTTAGTACATTTTGGGAATAGTCTGAAAGCTTTGTTTCATGTTTATTTGGACTTTGAGTCCACCAATATTATTGTAATCATTGTCCACTGTATGATTCATTTGGGAAACCAGGACCTTTTCTTTATAAAATACTCCACAAAACCCGAACTTGGAAGCCTTTCTACAGAGGGAGGAGAAGTTTGTACTCCTAGGGACTCCTGCTTCTTGCTTCCTCCCCTTCTGAGGAATCAGATGGTCAAGCAGCAGGAAAAAGAAATATTTCAATTGTTTTCATGTTGAATTTTCTCTAACCTGATGCTTTGCCTCCTTCCCCCTCCCCCCCCGAATCACAGAATTGACTAGGTTGGAAAAGAGATCATCAAGCCTAACCTATTACCTAACACCATCCAATCAACTAAACCTTGGCACTAAGTGCCATATCCAGTCTTTTTTTAAACAATTCCAGTGATGGTGACTCCACCACCTCCCTGGGCAGCACATTCCAATGGCCAATCTCTCTTCCTGTGAATAGATTTTTCCTAACATCCAGCCTAAACTTCCCCTGGTGCAGCTTGAGACTGTGTCCTCTTGTTCTGTCCCTGTTTGCCTGGGAGGAGAGACCAACCCCCACCTGTCTACAACCTCCTTTCAGGTAGTTGTAGAGTTGTTTTGTTTTGTTATTTTGTTTAAGCACAATACTTTTATCTCATACAAAATATAAGTGAATCCACACTTTTCTGGCAGACTCTATTAAAATTACTCCATTCCCTAAAATCCCTTCTATAAATGATACTGAAACTCTTGATACATCTGTTCTTTAACACCATTGCTAACTGTCTTAATAAAAGGTAAGGACCCATGACTCCTTCTGATTATTTTCTAAAGTGTGTTACTTTCTACAGCTCTGGACCTCTTAGTACAGGAAGGACATAGACCTGATGGAGGGGGTCCAGAGGAGGGCCATGAAAATGATCAGGGTGCTGGAACACCTCTGCTATGAGAACAGGCTGAGGGAGCTGGGGTCATTCATCCTGCAGAAGAGAAGGCTTCAGGGAGACCTAATTGCCACTTTCCAGTACTTGAAGGGGGTCTGCAAGAAGGCTGGAAAGGGACTGTATACAAAAGCCTGGAGTGACAGGACAAGGGGCAATGGTTTTAAATTAGAGAATGAAGTTGGTTGAGAACTGGAGCAGGTTGCAAAGGGAGGTGGTTGAGGTCCCATCCCTGGAGATATTCAGTGTGAGGCTCAATAGGGCTCTGAGTTGAGGATGCCCCTGCTCACTACAGGGGGGTTGGACTAGATGACCATTGGAGGTCTCTTCCAACCGGGTTATTCTATGATTCTATATCCCTAATAACTCTTAAATAATGTAATGGCTGGGAGCATTGTCTACCAGCAGAGATGTATAAAAAAAGGTTACTAGGAAAAAAAATAGTATTTGAGAAAAAAGAAGCCTATGTGGTTTATCTAGAGCAGATTTAAACTCTTGAAAGGATGATCAGTATTCACAGTTATTTAACAAATAATTAATAAGCAGTTAAATTTGCCAGGTTGGCACAATATAGGTTAATTAAATCCATAAACATTTCTTCACCTCTCCCAAGCCACTTTATGTACTAGTGATTTTTAATTTTCTACTCATGCTACTTGATTGATGTTGCTCATATGAATGCTTAAAGAAAGCTAAGCCCATAGAAGCAACAATTCAGATGAATTCTTGGCTTTTAGAAACAAATAGTTTCATGTGTTTTCCAGAGTTATTCCTTCAATTGTAAATACGTTTTGTTCATTTCCTTTCTATAAAGAAAAGGGCTGAAACAATTTATTGTGTTATGACTCTCACTATTCTCTGCTGAAGTTCTCTTTCCCAGTATCAGAGATCTACTGTGATTCCAGTAATAAGCTGTAGCTGGATTTATGAGTAAAACACAGTGTAAATCATGACATAAAGACATGTAATCCTGTTTTCTGTGACTCACTGGCGTTTTCTCAGTTCCTAACTTCACATTGCCCCAAAAAAATCTGTGGGTGTTTTGTTGGTTTTTTTTAATTGTTGGGCAAATTGCATGGTCTGGACCATGTGAAAGAGAAGGATATTCAGCCTTCCCTCTTATTTCACAGTTGTTTTCTTACTTAGAAGTTTTCACCTCCTATCTCTTAATGAGAGCCGAAATATCAGTGAGCATTTTCAGCACCATTTTCCCATCCTGCTAGAAAGCTCCTGGTAGAATGAAAATCTATAAACCAGGAGATAAAAAGTAACCTGTTGAACATTTTCTCAAATTCTTCAAACTGATAAAAATCAGGTTTGCAGAACATTTCACCCAATTATTGTGAGTAATTTTCTTTCTCTTGTCTCATCTGGGCTTAAATGAAAAATACCAACAATAGGCGTTATTTACTTGCTGGAATCCAAGAGAAAGCAAGAGGTACAACACCACATACAAGCTCTGTTTGTTATATTGCAAGAAGAGCTACACTGATATACCATAGTATCATAGTGTCAGTCAGGGTTGGAAGGGACCACAAGGATCATCTAGTTCCAACCCCCCTGCCATGGGCAGGGACACCCCACACTAGATCAGGCTGGCCAGAGCCTCATCCAGCCTGGGCTTAAACACCTCCAGGGATGGGGCCTCAACCACCCCCCTGGACAACCCATTCCAGGGCTTCACCACTCTCATGGTGAAGAACTTCCTCCTCACGTCCAGCCTGAATCTCTCCACCTCCAGCTTCATTCCATTCCTCCTAGTCCTATCACTACCTGATATCCTGAGAAGTCCCTCCCCAGCCTTCTTGTAGGCCTCCTTCAGATACTGGAAGGCCACAATGAGGTCACCTCAGAGCCTTCTCTTCTCCAGACTGAACAGCCCCAACTCTTTCAGTCTGTCCTCATAGGAGAGGTGCTCCAGCCCTCTGATCATCCTCGTGGCCCTTCTCTGGACATGTTCCAGCACATCCAGATCCCTCTTGTAATAGGGGCTCCAGAACTGGACGCAGTACTCCAGGTACAACCCAAAGCATAAATTCCCTCTGTGAATTGCTGCCTTGTCTTCCATCCCCATAATCCAGCATCACCAAAATACATAAAAAATTTGTGTTGGCTTCAATGGAATCAAATTCTATATTTTGGATGGGGGTCTTACTACTTAAAATTTGCAGCAAGACAACAATGAGATGTAACTTTCTCCTAAAGACAGGTTCTCATTCTTCAGCTACTCACTCTCATTTTGCTAGATCTTAATGTTCTTCTTGAATGCCTGAGGGACTTTGTCTTCCTGTTTGGCACAGTTCTAAATTGGCGTAAATCATATTTATCCAACAGTTACCTGCATTATATTTTCAAGGGTAATTTGTGTCCTTCTCCCACAGCATTTATTTCTTGTGCTCTGCAGGGTTCCATTTTGGCTGCGCTCTTACTAAGCAAACCGAAGCTGCCTGTGTGCAGGATTGTTCACTGGCATGATTCTGGGTTTCATTTCAATGCCGACAAGACATGGATATATTTGTCAACCAAACCAGCAATTTCAAACTCTGCCATTACCATATTGACAAGGTGGTGACTGTAAAAGCCTCTGTGAGCATCAATTTTCTTCAGTTAATATGAGACAAAATGGAGCCAGTCATGGCTGGCTCATGCCATCAACCCAAACCCACTTGAACTTCTAACCCATCTTTAAAAATCAACCTGGGTTCGTCAGTTAAAACCCTTATGTGGTTTTTGATTGTAAGCTCTTCTTTCAGTATTGCAGTCACAGGATTAAGGCTTTCTGTTATTAGTTGAAATAAATGTGCTATGGTTATTGCTTTTATGTTCCCTAGACCAGATTATTCTAATGTCCGGTTTGTTGTACAGTAAGTTTCTGTTTCCAGGGCAATGTATTTTACAGACTAATGCATGTTTCATACCTGCTGTTCTCTCACAGTCACTAATAATACACTACAAACCCCATTTAAGCTAGTACTGCTTTCTCCCTAGCAAATTTGTAGTGAACTTAGGCTTACTGCTAAGAGATGCTAGTCAAGGAGGCTGACCCTACCAAGTTAAAGGAAGCTTTATCACTCACTTAAAATAAAAAGAAGAAAAGAAAAGAAAAGATAAGCTGTAAACTCATGTAGCTTCTGTTCACATTCTTACAGCTATTGCATGGACATTGGCTGATGGCTTTCTACTCAAAGTCTTTATATTTTTTTCAGAAAGAGCTGGTGCATCACAACTGCCAGGTGCTTGTGTACTATGACTGTGTCCTACATATTGAAGTAAATCCTAAGTATACATATGCTATGTCCTTTCAAACTTTCATTTTCTTTTGAAGAAAGTCTTCTGTGTGATCACTCTTCCATCAGGTTGATCAGAGGACTATGACTGACCAAGGCAGTCTGGACTGCTGTGCCTGGCCATGGTCTGACACTATGCCACAAGCTGCATGAGATTTACATTGTTTTCTGAGGATTTCGGGCTTCTGTCTGTCAGCTGCTGTGGATTAAGGAGCTGCTTAATTTTATTTTGGTCCTTGTAGTCACTTGTAAGAATGTGGACTAAGGACTCCCTACAATTAACTAGTAGATCGATAAATAACCCCCCCCAGAAGCCCACCTTGGCAACCAACCAACAGCAGCCTGGAATTTTAGGCAACCTTGTTCAAGCAAGTGCCTTACTTCTTAGGTGGTGCTACTGAAGTCAGAGAAATTCTCCAAAACAAAACATACCATAACTTAAGTCAGAAGTAGTTGTGTGACAGAGTTGCTTGGCCACCTGGCTGGCCTTCCTGATGGCATCTTTTCTGGGAGACTTGATAACTGATCCTTGTGGTTACTTAGGCATGTTCAGGCATTGCTGCACTGGTCAGAGGAGGGTTCTAGCCTTAGGACTAACATAATTTATGTCCAAGATGTTCTTATCAATAAGAAAGGGGGGGGGAATTGAGTATTGTTCCTAGAATTTGGCTTTCAAATGCTCAGAAATTAAACCTATAAGAATTATGTTATTAGAACCTTTCCTGGGAACACAAACATTAGTAATGGGGAATGGAAGGATTTATGACTATCTAACCACTGACAATGAAGGTAATATGAGAAAAGACTGCAAAACTTACTACTTGTTTATAGAAAGCCCTTACAAGGGCGAGAGTTTCTGCACAAAGAAGTGTTGCTGATTAAAAGGCTATTTGTAGAACCCTAAAGTTGTAGCTAAGGGTATGGTCCTGTAGGGATTATACTGAAGATTAAAATACTTTGGCTCTAGTGATTGCTGTAATGAGAATACATGGAGATAAACTGTCAGAGCTGAAAAGTATTTAATTTAGATGACAGCCTACAAAAATTAATGTGAAAATGAGAATTGCTTAGAGGTAATAGGCTGAGGGTACAAGATTCATCTTTTAAGTGTTAACCTGTTACACGACAGTATGATCCTGTAATTAAAAAGAACAACATTCTTTGTTTGGGGAATTTATTTTGCATTTCTAATTGCTTTGTGGTTCTTAGGTTAGCAATTTTTCCAAGCAATTTCTGACTGACAGAAGTCAAGGATTTTTCACAGCAATACAATGGAATGAGTGAACTTCATTGTACCAAACAAAAAGATTAAGCAGCAACTTGTTATGATTGTTGCGATTAAACCGATCGTGAATATTAATATTTGTTCTGGTCCATGTTGAATATAAACATGGAAATTCAATGAATTTCTTTCTTGTAATCTGATCCTTTGAGCTGCTTTGATGTTCAAAGGCTTTGGCTTAGATCAGAGACAAGAAGAAAAAGAATGGGGACCTCTTCACGATGTTTTTACCTTTGAAGTCTCAGGCTAAAAGTACTATTACTGTTTGCTTAAATGAGCAAGAGACTGAAGGATAAGATAATGAATTAGAGTAAGAGAGAAATGACAAATGTTTTGCATGCAGTGCATTTCCTTCTCAGGACAGAGGATGGGCTTCTAACAGATTTACAAAGAGCCTAGCAAATAGGAAATCATTATGGGGAAGAAACAGAGATATATTGTTGTATTTTGGTTTTAACCATTTGAGTGGGAATAAAGAATTCATCTGGAATTTCCCCCTTTGTTTTCTTCTACATTTCATACTAGTGGTAGCAAACATGCACATTATCCAACTGTCAACAAATCCCCTAGACTCAAGCATGGATCAGTACATTCCATATCTCCCCCATGAAAGTCTTTCATAAAAGCTTCTCTGTCATTCAAGATCATATTATTCCCTCCTCTATTTATTTCTAAGTGTCACTCAGCTCTATTCCACCAGTTTGGAAAAACGTCAAGAACTTTTATCTTCAGAGTCAGTTGCCAGTTCTGTTTAGTGAACAAGCCAGCAGGGACCTCTGGTGCCATCAATGCAGCTCAGCCAGTGCCCCTCTCTTTAGGGATGGTGTTTATCATTATCCCAATGGCTGGACAGGAGAAAAAAAAAGATGCATTTTTAGAATAGTTCTCAGGGAGCAGTTACTGGAAATCTTCTCCCTTGAGACAGTCTATTGGCAACAAGTTTTGCTGCTGTGACATGAGGTATTGCATCAAGGCCCAATCCTGTCACTAATAAAGTTAGTGGGAAACATGCCATCCTTTTCAAGCGAAGTCAACAGGATTAGTGTAGCAGAGAAGAAGATAGAAAATATACCTAGAAATGCAAATGAAAAATCATCTCACGAGTGAGAATGACTTGGAGAATTTTATGTCTCTTTTCAGAATCTGGCTTTGTTTCAAACCAGAATAAGCACTTTCCCCACACTTAAAGTCGACATTAAAGACAATGGAAATTTTCTTTTCATATGACACCATTTCCATTTTTGGTTTGGGGGCTGTTTATTTAGGTTTGCATCTAAAACGTGTCAGGAACAGACTGTTTCAATGGTGCATTTTTTTTTTACCCCCTCTTAAAAATTTCTGCATTTCCAAGCTCCTCTTAAAATTAAAAAAAAAAAAAAAAAGTAAAAAACAGGGGGGAAAAAAGCAACACTGCAGACATTTGAATTCTTAGCAAAATTATTTGGTGATAGAAAGCAGTTTAAACTTTTCCTTAACCAGCTCTGGCAGACTCTTATAATTCCGTACAAAGATGTTACGCAGCTGTGCTAGAAAACATTACTTAGCCTGCTTAGCCAGAATGGAGAACGTCTGTCGCTGTCAGCTATCAGACCCACAGGTTCTTGTCTGCACAGATAATACTTAGTCCACTCTCTTGGCAACTGAACCTGTCCTATACAGAAACAACATGGGTCTGGGACTGTTATTATTTTATATCACAGAATCACAGAATTGTCAGGGTTGGAAGGGACCTCAAAGAGGGGGTGGACTCTTCTCCCAGGCAACCAGCACCAGAACAAGAGGACACAGTCTCAAGCTGTGCCAGGGGAAGTTTAGGCTCAAGGTGAGGAGAAACTTCTTCACTGAGAGAGTTGTTAGCCATTGGAATGGGCTGCCCAGGGAGGTGGTGGAGTCACCATCCCTGGAGGTGTTCAAGAGGGGATTGGATGTGGCACTTGGTGCCATGGTTTAGTCACGAGGTCTTTGGTGACAGGTTGGACTTGATGATCTTTGAGGTCTCTTCCAACCTTGGTGATTCTGTGATCATCGAGTTCCAACCCCCTGCTGTGGGCAGGGACACCTCACACTAGATCAGGTTGCTCAGACACCCACCCAGCCGGCCTTAAAAACTTCCAGGGATGGGGCTTCCACCACCTCCCTGAGCAACCTGTTCCAGTGTCTCACCACCCTCACGGTGAAGAACTTTTTCCTAACATCATCTCTAGATAGATAGATAGATAGATAGATAGATAGATAGATAGATATAGAAGTCTTGGTTCATTATTTTTTCTGAAGATACTATCCTACTTGGCAGTACTAGATTTAATTCCACTTAAAATGACAGAATTGAATTGTCATCGGTTTTAGTGGGTAAAATCTATACATTCATCAGAGGTGCTGTAAAATCTAGTCAGAAATTAGACTGTGAAATTAATAGGCCTATATTCAATGTAATGCTCTTCTATGAATCTGGAACTGTGGCAGATACAGAGTTTCACATACAGTACAATTAGACAGTCATAGAATCTTCAGTTTAAACAAATCATCTTTGAAAGAACTGTTAGAGCATGATAAGCAGTTGGTACCTGTGTATTAGTTTGAGTAGTAGGATACCAAATTCCTTCATTCCATGCCTAGACTTTCAATGTTCTTGTATTTCCATACTGCAGCTATAAGTCATGGGTAAATTCCTCCTGGTTTATTTTTACATAGCAAAGGTTAAGGATGACTGCAAGACACTGGTTTTGACCACACAGCCCTTGTGTGTCCATACACAGGTTTACAGGAAGGCTGTGCTAACCAACCCCCTTTACTTAGACAGTAATAACAGGGGGAAATGGACAGAAGCAGCATGAGACAGGCTAAAGAAGGAGCCAGTTTCCTGAACAGCATTACTGAGAAAAACAACAGCCAGCAGCTCCCCTGCACTGCCTGGCACTGGGTGGCTGCAGGTGCCTCGCCACAGGAAGGGAAGTAGATAGATGATGGGTGTCAGCATCTCCTCCCAGCCTGGGCTTTGTCCATGAGCACATACACACTCTCAGAGAGGCACAGAGTATGGGCCACAGTTTCCCATGCCAAGAAAGCAATATAGAGAAATGCTAAGTGGGGTTTTTCAGGGTTTTCCTCCCCATCACAGGAGAAGGACAGTGAGGGGGTGCATTTACTTTGTCCCATCCATCCCCAGCAGAAGCAGGCAATCTGGCTAAACAGATGCAACATTATGTAATGCCATAGGAGCGGCTGCTGTTGATGGCAAACGATGGAAAGGCGGCAATAAGCAGACAACCAACCTTACTTCACCGTGATGAAATGATTCACTTCTAATGATCATTTGAACCATTTTCACTCTGACTGCCTCCCACGTAACGACTATACAGTGTTACTATAAAACCTTAGGGTTCATTTGCAGAAGCATTTCTTATGCTGGATTCCTCTGTGGAGACATACTTATAAAAATGGGAACAAGGGGAAGATTAAAAACGTTAAGGACATAAAAACAAATTATAGAATAAATGCAGTCTTGTAGTTAGGTTCAGCTGGATGACAGGGGCTCACACTCCAGATTCTCCTAACAACTTCTGCAATACTGGATGAATTGCTTTATCTCTTTGCACCTTGGTTTCCCAGATTTGAAAGTATGGTAATGCCTTTTTCATCTCTTCCTCTACCTTATCTAAGCATGTTGTGATACAGCAGGAATACTTCCATTAATGACATAAGCACTCCATCTAGCCTATAGAATCTGGATGTTGGTTTCGTCTTCTCACTTGAAACAAATAATTTTCAACACCAAGGTGTTTCTTTTTTTTGTTTTGGTTTGTTCATCCATCTTTATCTCCATACCAAGAGAAGAACAGTGTTTTCCAAGATAAAAGAAGGAAAACCAGTAAAGAAGTATTTTTTATCTCCTTTTTTTAACAACCTGATAGCAAATACAGCAGTGAAAAAAATACAGATTATTTATTATTATTATTATTATTATTATTATTATTATTATTTTGCTGTATTTCTTTAAATTAATAAAGCCATTTGCTGAAGAAATATTGCCTTAGACCATTAATGCATGGCAAGGCAAAACAAGGCGAAAACCTTTGAAAAAGTACTTGAAGGAATAAATCTGTAACAAGAAATATACTTTCTATTATAATTACACATTTAAGAGTGCCCTGACAATTCAGAGTGACACTGCTAGAATAGAATAGAATAGAATAGAATAGAATAGAATAGAATAGAATAGAATAGAATAGAATAGAATAGGATTTAACCAGGTTGGAAAAGACCTTTGAGATCGAGTCCAACCTATCACCCAACACCATCTAATCAACTAAACCATGGCACCAAGTGCCCCATCCAGTCTCTTCCTAAACACCTCCAGTGATGGTGACTCCACCACCACCCTGGGCAGCCGCTTCCAGTGGCCAATCTCTCTTTCTGTGAAGAATTTCTTCCTAACATCCACCCTAAACCTCCCCTGGCACAGCTTGAGACTATGTCCTCTTGTTCTGGTGCTGGGTACCTGGGAGAAGAGACCAAAGGCTTAATGTTGTCATCTTGTAGCTACTATTATAGAAACAGTAGTTGTACAATTTTCAAAGTGAGCTATTTTATGAAGTTAATTGTGTAACATTGTTTATGAATTTAAACCACACCATTAATATATTATTCACAGACATGCATAATGGACTCTTTGTATTGAATGATGGCTTAAGAAAAAAAAAGCAGCTGATTTTGGAGCTAAAATGATTGATTTATGAGGTAAAATTAAAAGTGCTAAGTATATATTGCTTGGGTACTCATCAGCTAAGTGGATGGGGGTAGTATGAAAGATATCTATTGTATAACTAACTGCAATGTATGAATATCATGAAATCAGAGAAATTATTTAAAGTGAAGCAAGAGGATTAACCTAGAAGCAAATGGTGAAGATTTAAGAAAGGCAATTGGCTGTCAAGGGAAACTAGGCAAGAATTAGATGTTCCTGCCTATAAAAATCTTCTTTGATGTAAGGTAATGGAAGCTTTATTCTTTGAAATTTTAAAACAGATGGATCGAACAATATCAAATTAAAAGACAGCACTCCAATAACATCTCTCATTAATATCTTGCTTCTTAGGTAATGGTAGGACTTTAAATTAAATGCTACCAAATATGAATAATGGAAACTACCTGCCTCTAATGAAGAAAAGACCTCTGTGGTACTAAGGGATATGACTTCTTGGTACTTACCAAGTACTGGAAGTACTTTCCATTTTTAATTCATGTAAAAAAACCCCATGGTGAATGTCACACAAGTTCAAGGACAGTGCTGTACACCAGGTAAATATTCTCAGTTTATAAGAAAGCTATGCACTGCCTTTCTGTTCTAGCTTTTCATACCAACAAATTTTAACTGAACACCAAGTTGAAGAAGTCATTTATTTCACCAGATTTCTTTCTCTGAACTGATAGTTTGATGAAAGTATATAAAGTCATAGTAACATGCATGATCAGTTTGGAAGAAGCACGCTGTGATGGGTTAACGCCCATCCTGGAAGCAGGGGTTTTGGGAGGAGGGCTTGTGGGAGCATTGCCCTGCAGGGGGTTTTCCCCCTGGGAAACTATATTAGTCTGTTCCACTCCCTCTCCCTGCCCAGCAAGGCTATAAAAAAGGAGGATACTGCAGCCATTAGGTCTCTTAGCCCCTGCCTTTGCTTGGACAAGGACTGCTGGTGGCTCCTTGCTTCTCTGCTATGTGGTCAGGCCTGATCCTTCTCCCTGCTGCCTCCACACCTCTTCAAAGAAACTGGTTTTGTATGCTTATTTTATCTCCCATCCATCCTTTTTCCTTACCCTTGTGAACCCTACCTGTTTTGTCATACATGTGCATACATATATTGTTTAAAGAAAATTCTTTACTTCTCTACTTCCAAGCCAACTCCAAATTATTTCTTGGTGGATTTGCTCCTTCCCTTTCTTTTTTCCTCTCTATTGGGAAAGAGAAAGGGGCAGCGGGGGAGGGATTCTGAACCTTGCCCCCATCTGAGCTCTTAAGTCCCAGTTAGGCTCAAACCACCACACACACCAAAGCATTACACTGAACTCACTTTTTCCACCGTCCTCTTCACTTATACTATACAAGGAAGAGGCTCAATTCACCATCAGGTAAATGCCACAACATCGTGCTATCCCTTATTTGAGCTAGACTGCTTCAGGAAAAAAGTAATAGATGTGTATATCCATGAAAATTACTCTAGTAAAGGACAGTTCTTCTTGTCAAAGGGCACAAGAAGATGCATTTAGCAAGCATAGTTGTATCATTTAATAGAAAATTTAATCTGAATGTCTCCAAGAAGCTTCACATTTCTATGAAACAATGATGAACAGTGGACTAGAATATAACTTGCTTTTAGGCTAAAGCAAAATAACAACTACACTTCTAGATTTACAACTGTCACATATTTTGTTATAGAAGCAGGGCAGATGGATAATTTGTTACTTTGATTTTAGATACCTAACTCCATCAGAATATTAGAAAGCAAAACCACTGTCTGGGTATGGAGGGTTTTACCCCTGAACTGCTGATGAGCACATTTAAACAAAATCCAACAAATTCATATGTCTTGTGATTTTTATTTTCTGTTGAGCACTTTAAATAGTTTATGTTACACAATCTTTGCACATGAACAATGCAACATATGTAGTATATAAAAAAGCTGGGGGGGTTTAACTCAGATCCACATTAATGCATATTCCATATTACTTGTAGCTGATTAAGTCTGAACTTAAGTTCATTTCACCACTCAGCTTTATAGTCGTTCTCCATTAATTCTCCTGTCACAGCAATCTGACCCCTTTTCCACCTGAACATTAACACACTTTATAAGCTTCAGCTCTTCCTATTTCATCTGGAAATTTTCCTTAATACTTTGTCAATTTTATATCTCATCTTTTCATTGAGTTTCAGTCATGAGACTACAACAGGTCTGAGTAACTAGATTTGAGTGTATGTTTACACTCTTATATCATGTGTAATAGAATGACACTGTGAGCTCCCAGAAGAAAAAGCAGATGATGTGTACAGTATATCAATAATGTTTGTAACATTTCATACAAAAATGAAATGGGAGTTTGCAATAAGCTGACATTAATAAGTTTGCCTTTTGGGTGTAATTTATTGGAATGGTAGCCACCACTTTGAAATTTGTATAGATGCTAACAGTGGGCAACCTGATCTAGTGTGAGGTGTCCCTGCCCATGGGAGGGGTTTGGAACTGGATGATCCTTGAGGTCCCTTCCAGCCCTAACAATTCCATGATTCTGTGATTCTCTTCACTTGCTCCACTATTTAAGGTATGATTATATTTTTCCCAAAGAAAGAATGGCCATCAAGTGCAATAAGAAAACGAATGGAAGGGAGAAGTTTACATGTAACAATCTAGCAAAATAGTAATAGAAGACCAGGTTACAAAGAAATAGTTGCAGTGGTCATAAAACAAAAGCAAACAAAAACCCCCACAACAAAACAACAAACAAACCCAAACAAACAACAAACAGCTCTCTCCCTCTCCCCCCACCCCGCCTCCAGTATCTGCTAGATTTTATTTATTATTGAATAATTTAGAGTATAGCCTACTGCAGATGACCTGGTGGCCTTCTAGGATTACAGACTAGAGCATGGGCTATTCAGCCCAAAGGTTAGGGCCCGTATCCAGAACTGGGAAAGAAGCCAAGTGTTCATGGCCAAAAATCAGGAACCAGAAAGTCAAACCAAGGGTCATCAGCCAGAGACAGGAATAAACATCTGCCCAGGAATCATGAGCTGAAATCAGAAACCCATGAGAAAAGATTACAATTGCTGGGCACAGTGCAGAGGTGGCTCTGAAAATGTGTAGTATGACACGCAAAAGGATGCGCTGGGGTTCTGCCTTCAAGACCTGCTTCTGAGCCACTGGCTGATGTGCTGTCCCTAACCCCTTAAAAGTGGGTTCGAACTGCAGAAAACTTCTATGGAAGGAAGTCTTAACCCAGATTAGCACTACAGAGGATAAAGTGAAAATTTGGTTGCTCAGAGCCCTCTCCAAGCTGACCTCGAGTGTTTCCAGAGATGAGGCATCTATCTCCGAGCAATCCATTCCAGTGTTTCACCACCCTCATTGCAAACATTTTCTTCCTTATATCTAGACTAAATCTCCCCTCTTTTAGTTTAAAACCATTATCCCTTGTCTTATCATAACAGGCTCTGCTAAAAGGTCTGTCCCCATTTTTCTTATAAGCTCAATTTAAAGTATTGAAAGGCTGCAATAAATTCTTCCTGGAGCCTTCTCTTCTGTAGGCTGAGCAACTCCAACTCTTTCAGTCTTTCTTCATGGGACACCTGGTGTCCTGTGTTTAGCTCTGGAGTCCACAACACATGAAAGACAATGGACCTGTTGGAGAGGGTCCAGAGAAGGGCAACAAAAATGATCAGAGGACTGGAGAAGACCAGCTAGAAGAATTTGGGCTGTTCATCCTAGAGAAAAGAAGGCTCTGCAGCACCCCTATAGCTGCATTTCAACCTAGGTTCAACCTAGGAAGGCTGGGGAGGAACAGTTTAGAAGGGTATATAGTGATAGGATAAGGGGCAATGGTTTTAAACTGAAGCGGTGTAGATTCAGGTTAGACATAAGGAGGATGTTCTTTGCAATGAGAGTGGTGAAATACTGGAACAGGTTGCCCAGGGATGTGGTTGAGGCCCCATCCCTGGAGACATTCAAGATCAGACTTGATGTAGCCCTGGGCAGCCTGATTTAGTTGAAGGTGCCCCTGCTTACTGCAGGGGGAGGTAGACAAGATGACCTTCAAGGGTCCTTTCCAACCTGATGCAATCTGTGAGTCTGTGAGTAAAGGGTTGGAATCAACCACACTTGACCTGCTGGCCATGCATATTTTGATGCAGTCCAGGATACATCTGGCCTTCTGGGCTGTGAGTGCACATTGCCAGCTGATGTGCAGCTTTTCACCCACCAGTACCCCCAAGTCCTTCTCCTTATGCCTGTTGTAAATCCTTTCATTCCAACATACCAGGGCTGCCACAAACTGTGTGCAGGACTTTGTACTTGACATTGTTGAACCTCATGAGGTTCACACACTCCTACTTCTCAATCCTGTCAATGTCCCTCTGTATGACATCCCTTCCATCCAGTGTGTCAACCACACAGCTCAGCTCGGTGTCATCTGCTAACTCACTGAGGGTACATTTGATCCCACTATCTATGTCACTGGTGAAGATATTAAACAGTACTGGTCCTGATACAGTCACAGACTCAGGTTCAAATTCTTTCCTGCCCTAGTTCCTGGGGACTGGTGACTCATCCCTTTAAATGGCACATCTGGTTTGTGCATGGCTGTGGGCCAAGAGTTCTTGTCTGCACTACATTAATGTGAGATTAGTGTTAGTGAGACACAGGCATGGTTTGGTATGTGTGGTGAGGAAATGGTGATGGACAGACATTACTACCTCTATGATTTGGGCATGCCGTTCTCATTGAAAATGACGGCTGTGAGACAGATGCCTGTGAGAAGAAAAGTGGAATGGGCCAGGAGCCTCTCCCTACCCTATGCTTGGTAAATGGGTAGGAAGAGGTAAATAAGCCTTGAGCCTCTCTCCACCCTACCTTCTATTGGTAAAGCTCTCCTCAAGCAAGTTTTGGAGCCACTGCTTTGGAAGTGCTGCACATCCCTGGACTGCAGTGCTCACTACAGCTCCTTAGCATAACAATTCTGATGAAATTCTTCTAAATCATTACATGTAACTTAGGTATAGAAGACATTTAGACACATGAGAATTTAAATATGCAAGTATTGTGCAGTGGGTCAGACCACCAACATCTTTCTTAGAAAAAACTCGTTGAGAATTTCACTATGACCTCACCCCATTTTTCTACTTGAAAGAAAAAGAATGTCTGACTTCCTTCATAGCATATTCTACATCTTATTGACAAATCACTTATGACACTAATTTATTAGCATAAAAATATTACTACACTCAAGACAGCCTCCTTTGATTTACTACATCAGGTTTTTTTTCATATGCCAAGGTCCTATCATCTCTGCTTGATCATTAAACATCCCTTGGCTTTTTTTTTTTGCAACAGAAGAGTTTTGCTCTGTAGCCTTGGTTAAAATCTTGAATATCTGAACGGCTTTGCAGCTCAGAGGGAGATTCACTGAGCTGATGCTTGAGAAATACAGGATGTTTGTTTCAGAACTACCTTCTTTACATGAGCTCCTTGCCACAAATATCAGCGTCAAAGTAGGGAAACAGAAAGTATGTACACACAAAAAAGCAAAATCTAATAGCAGTTAGAGACAAGATACTTAAACCACAAGATTGGTTTTATCCTTCATATGTGAGAAGTACCTTTAGAACATGAAAAGGGGAGAAATGAAACTAAATACAGGTATTCCTTTTGCATACAGATAGCGTGTGGAGGGTTGATATCTGCTTAGTTTTGTGAAAACATCAGCACTACGTTACAGAAAGTGGACCCAGAGACACCTGCTGAATTCCACAGAAGACAGTGAAATGAAGAAAGATAGGAATTGAAATCTTTTTGCCAGCATTGTGTTATGACAAGGAAGATGGCTGGCTAATTTCCTAAGTTGCTGTTCCAAGATTTTTCTTCCTGTGCCCCCCTGCCCACCAGCTTCATTTCACTGTGGCAGTCATGCACAACCAGTAACTGGCTGCTGCTACCATAGTAAGCAAGCCCTGCATCACTAATATTCCAAGCTACGAAACTCCATCCAGTAAACAGATCCAAGATAGAAAACTAAGACAAAAACTAAAACTTAGCCTCTATCCTCACACAAATTGATTTGGTATTTTGAAAAAGAAATCAGTGTCTCATTGACATAAAGCTTGTGGCTCAGATGAAATCCATGAAAAATCAATTGTCTTGTATTTAATTCAAGGATCTTTTCCTGAAATAAAAAGGAAAATGCATCTCAAAATGTTACTGAATATAACCATTTTTTTTTCACCTTCTCTCCACTTCTTCAGCCAATAGCAGCTGCTAAAAACAAATAAGTCAAAACAATTTCACTCCTAATTTAAAATGAGCTATCTAAATGGGATATGAACAAAAAACTTGGACACAGTTTTAAACCTTTCATGCATTCTCAGAGATTTTTATGCACATTTCAGCAAATGCTATTTCAGCTCTAGCAATACATTTGACCATATATTGTTCATGTAATGTGTACCTGCCAATCTCCCAGCCAGACCAGATTGTGCTGTATTTCCAAACAGCACATTTTTATTTGGTCTGAAAAGCAGACAATTCATCTGCTTATAAGGGAAGCAACTTTGATTGTGAACTAGGAAATAAAAGCATGGTTATGTTACATATCCAGCATAAAAGAACAGCATGAAGGTTTGAAATATGCCTAAATATGCCTAACATGGATCTAAGTTCAATACACATAAATAAGCAAAAGTGAATTATCGATTGTTTGAGTTGCATTATGGAATGTACCCTACAGGAGAGGGCTGGAGCACCTCTCCTATGAGGACAGACTGAGAGAGTTGGGGCTGTTCAGTCTGGAGAAGAGAAGGCTCCAAGGAGACCTAATTGCAGCCTTCTGGTATCTGAAAGCTGGGGAGGGGCTTTTTAGGGTGTCAGGTAATGATAGGACTAGGGGGAATGGAACAAAAATAGAAATGGGTAGATTCAGATTGGATGTTAGGGAGAAGTTTTTCACCATGAGGGTGGTGAGACACTGGAACAGGTTGCCCGGGGAGGTGGTGGAGGCCTCATCCCTGGAGGTTTTTAAGGCCAGGCTGGATGTGGCTCTGAGCAACCTGATCTAGTGTGAGGTGTCCCTGCCCGCAGCAGGGAAGGCTGGAACTAGATGATCCTTGAGGTCCCTTCTGACCCTAACAATTCTCTGATTCTATGATTCTACACATGCAGGCTCACACCTTAAAAGCTGTGAGGAGCACACTTGCTCCTTTTTAATCTTTACACTGCCCACCAGCTCAGCTGGCAACGTACTAAAATGCTCCAGTGTTTTCCCTTCCCTCTCCTTCTCCAAGAGATTTGAAGCACAGTGTATACCCAGCTGCATCAAACTCTCATTTGGAAACAAAATCTTTAATAAGGACTTTGCACACTTAGGTATCAGATATGTATCATAAAGTCAGCACAACCCGTTGCCACATATGCTGTGCCTCACAAGGCTGATTCTGTCCTAGGGTTGCTGAGATACTTGGCAAGACAGACAGGCCGTCTCTCTGTCTCCCTGATGGCGTCTGCATTGCTGCAGATTTGTCATGTAATTCATTGAGCTGAACTTAGCACATCAATTTTCAGCTATGACTAAAAAGTTAGAAAATTCTCCACAGATGAAAATTACACGACTGTATTGAGAGTCAAGCAGGGAGCACTTCAGTGAATGAGAGCAGGAACAAAGGATCAATCCCAGCATGTGAGAGTGTCTTACAGAAAGGAAGCATAAGCTAAAGGAAAGGAGAATAAGCTAAAAGAGACACTGACAAGAAATAAATCCTGTGTTAACTCTTGAAGATCCTTCTAGGTCTGTTCATCAAAATATCATTCAATGTTTAAATCACTCCCACCTTAGGTAGCAGTTCATTGAGACTTTTCTGTGAGAATTGAGACCCCCAGGAAACCAAAAGCTTCTATCACATTCTGAACTCTGAATTTCAAATAAGCATCTCCACAATAAGCCACAGCTCTATCCTTAAGTATGGCAAAGCAGGGCTCAGACCCAGATAACAGATGAGATCCTGCAGAACTTCCACTTAACACAGAAGCAACCGAAATCTGCATTCCCACATGAAATCTCACGTCAGAGAGAAAGACTAAAAGGAACAAGGTCCTTTCACAATGACTTGGATTTTACACCAGTATAACACTGTAATTAGCAGGCTGTAGGCAGATTTGATTATTTTACTCATTTTTTTTTCTTAGAAAAGCAGACATTGAATCATTATGTTACATAGCATAGGCCATGATATAGGACCAGAGTGCAAAAAAACCCCAGATTCTTGTCAGTGAAAGATTTAACCTGGATGGAAGGAAAAAATATCAACATTACTGTTTGAATAACTCTTTTGAAGAAGTTTGTTGAAGTCCTTATGTTGCAAATGTGTAGCTATAAAAATTACATTGTTTTCATTCATTTTTTTTCCTTCTGATTTTGTAATGGTATGTTCCACTACTCTAAGGTGTACTAGTTTCATTATGACCAGCCAAAAAAAAAGCAGTGAGCTACCTGGAGATCCCTTCTGCTTTTAACATTTACCCAGTACCAGTACACATGTAGATTTGTTTTAAATGCTTTACTGCAGAAATCTGACATCAAATAATAGATGACTGTTTTCTTTACGGAGCATTGTAAGAATTTATACAAGCACCTTTTCACTGATATAATGCAGCCAGCATTAGGAAGAAGCAAGAGGTGGTAAGAGGGTTTGCCTTAACTGTACCATGAAGTTAGTGTCTTAGCTTTAGCTGCAGATGAACCTTCTTATTCTACCACACCAGTGCGGACAAGACTGAATGCAGAATATATGCAGAAAGGTAGAATTCTGAAGTAGAGATCAAAACCAAAAGAACAAGAAACACATAAAAAAACTCCAGCCCAAGGGCATCTGTGCCAATCCTATTTTGGACTATTCTTTGTTTTCTTCCATTATTCCTGCCAAAAGAAATCCCTCTCTATTTTCTTAAGACATATGGATTTGAATGAGAAGAGGAAAGCTAGATGAGAAGAGGGCCTTGTTGATAGCCTTAGCTGAAGGGGTTTGAAAACAGGGGCTGGGGAATGTGTAAACTGAGAAGGAAAGAATTCACAGGCACATGTCCTTAGTAGAAAGATACTACTCTGAAGATAGCAAAATCTGGAAATAGGTATCTGAATGTACACACCCTTTTCCTGCCATTTTATTTGTTCAGAGAGAAGCAGACAGCAATGATACTCTTCTTCTCTAAGGGCCCCAGCCCACTGAATAAATTCTGATTTTTACTTACCTGTAGGGCCTTCTAAACACTAGGATCCCAGTAGATCCCAGCCAAATAGTACCAGCACAGTCCTACTCCAGGATCTGAGTCTTGGTTCAGGTAGGCCACAGGTTGCTCAGTTTCAAACTATCTGCTGAGAAAGAAAGTAATTTTAAACAAAAGCAGATACAGCCAGAGAGGGAAGGGGAAGGGAAAAGGAAAGGGAAAAGGAAGCAGAAGGGACCAAGAATTGACCTGCAAGTCATTTTCCTGCTTATTTTTCTATTTCTGACTGAAGCCAGGTGACATGGGCTCAGACGACTGCCGTGGAAATGGGGGGAGGAGAAGGCAAGAGGGAGTGAAACAGATATTCACATATCTACTTTAGTAGAGCCAGCAGCTAGAATAGCTGCTACCTTGAAGCCTGGTACAAGTTCCTGTTTTGCTTGGCTTGGACTATGTACCTGAACTTCAACCTACAAGCCTAGCCAATGCAACCTTACTAACCACAAGGCTACAGGGACTCTTTTCCTTCCTTCCCTTATAGCTTCTCACACAAAACCATTATTATTAATAATGTGGTCAATGCCAAGGGAAAAAAAATGAAATGAAGGAAACTCACTGCACACAGTAGGTAACAACCTGACAGGGCAATCTTTTTGCATGAGGCAAGCCAAGGCTCAAATCTGTAGTTATTACCCATATCATCTGAAGGACTTCTGCTGTGAGCAATGTACATGTTTTCCCCCTGTTAATCTCATCATCATCTCCTCACCTTTTGTATGTTTTCAGCAGCCTACAGTGCTGGGGAGAGTAGTGGCAGTAGTCAGAGTTTCTTGGGAGACAAAGATTTAAAGGCCAGGTATCATCAGTGTAGCAAAGAGGTGCCAGAGACTCAGGTAGAAGTCCAGCAGTGGGAGCAACAGGGATTTGCATCAGTGCAGACAAAATTAACTAATTCTGCATATGGACTGCCAGTGTAATTACTTACTACTAGTCTTAGTGACTTGATTTGTTTATTACCGTGGTTGCATGGAGGCAGTAATGAATAGCAAAAATAGCCAAACCAAACCAAACAAGTGAATACTCCTGAATTTCCACAGTCCAGGACAGAAATGGAGCATTAGAGGTGCACTTCCTGTAATTTCTCTTCCTTGCATTCTCCCAGGAAGAGCTCAGCCCTTACAACACATTATTTTGGATCTTTGGACCTTGGCTACCTTATGTTGTTGTTCTTTTGTGTAGGTTTTGTTTGTTGTTAGGGTTTTCTTTAATTTCTTTATTATTGTTGTATTTGCTTTGTTGCTTTCTTTCATTCTCTCTTTTTTTTTAAGCTCTGTTAGCTTCTTAAGTACATTGCTCAGAAGTGGAAGGTAAGATCTGGGGTAGTAACCAAAGCCTAGGACTAATTCATCAGAGGAAGGCTTCTCTGGTGTTTGATGGACTCATTAGAGTTTGCAGAAAGGGAAAAAATCATCACATCTAAGCACACACTTTTGTTGCTTCAGAACTCATTTTTGGCTGTTACAGTCCTTCTTACATACTGCTTTTAATTGTGGCTCTCAATGATTAAATGTACTGAACCCAGAGAAATAGAAGCTGTGTCTGAAAAAGTTTTCTGAACATCCATCTTTTCAGTGAAGTGAGATGACAGCAGTCTCCTCAGAACTGCAGCATGCTGTGCACACTGAGCACTTATAACTTGGTTTACCACCCATGGTTTGCCATCCTTTCCTTGAGAAAAGATGTGGCAACAGATACAAAACTTTTCTCTGTACTACTGCTACAGTGTTGCCTGAAATATAGATTCCTCCAAGGGTGTTTGTACCAGCCTTTGCTCTCAGCCATCAATCTCTATTCTCACTCAGGGTCTGTGTTTGGGTACAGCAGACTTTGATATGACCACAGCTAATCAAAAAAGCTGCACAGGTGGGGTCTGCAGACTTTCTGAATAAGAAACTGTGGGTTAGCTTCGTAAAAAGCCTTTGAAGGGGGAGAAAAAGGAGGATTTGAAAACAGGATATCCAGACATATTAAGTTCTTTTCACCCCTGCGGTGTGGAACACTGTTATCATGACACAAAAGAAACATGGACTAGCTTTTCTCTCCCTTCCTGTAATTCTTTCTTTCTTCCTTTCTTTCTTTCTTTCTTTCTTCCTTTCTTTCTTTCTTCCTTTCTTCCTTTCTTCCTTTCTTCCTTTCTTCTTTCTTTCTTCCTTTCTTCCTTTTTTTTTCTTTTTTTCTTCTTCTTTCTTCCTTTCTTTCTTTTTCCTTCTTTCTTTCTTTCTTTCTTTCTTTCTTTCTTTCTTTCTCTTTCTTTCTTTCTTTCTTTCTTTCTTTCTTTCTTTCTTTCTTTCCTTCTTTCCTTCTTTCCTTCTTTCTTTCTTTCCTTTCTTTCTTTCTTTCCTTTCCTTCTTTCTCTTTCTTTCTTTCTTTCTTTCTTTCTTTCTTTCTTTCTTTCTTTTCTTTCTTTTCTTTCTTTCCCTCCTTCCTTTCTTTCCTTCTTTCTTTCCTTCTTTCTTCTTTCTTCTCTTTCTTTCTTTCTCTTTCTCTCTTTTTCTCTTTCTTTCTCTTTCTTTCTCTCTTTCTCTTTTTTTCTCTCTTTTTATTTTCTTTTCCCCCTTTGAAAAAATAAGAGTTCAGTTTTATCTCTTTGTATATAGAGAATTACTTCTTTGACTTGATTTTTTTCCTCATTGAAACAAATCTCAGGAGGAAGGAGAGCACAAACAGGTGCTATTCCCTACATGCCTCATTTTACTGGTCTGTTTCTTCAGTGGGGTTTGGTTAGGTCACTCTATTATACAGCACATTATTTTTAAACAGTTCAGCGACTCCTTCCAAAACGTTCCTTCTTTATGGGATCTGACACATCACAAAAGAGAACGGGAAGTTTTTCTTGTTTGCACTTATAATCTTAAGCCAACTATTGCTTATCCCCAGTGCGTCAGATAGCACAGCAGACAGAGCCAGCAATCCTTCAGACACTGCACTCTGAACTTTGGCCAGACCCTGCCCCGGTCAGCTCTGTGACAGGAAAGCGGGCAGACTTTGAACTCGGGGCTCTGGGGCTGCTGCAGGGCTGCGAGCAGCGACACAGCTGCACTTTGCAACACGAACTTTGCACTCAGACAAATGCACATTTAATCTCAATAACAGAGCTTTTGTTTCATTACTTATTAACATCTTCTTGAGTAAAGTTCTTTGTTACTGAAGGTTTAAAGCATGGCGTGAGGGTTTTTTTCCCACCTTCCTCTCCCCCAAATCCCTCCTTGCCCAACTAAGTACCAAAAAAGCCCAAGTTAGACTTTACATGCATCCTGAATGCTGTGGATATTTGTTGTGCACTCTCTTCTGAGCAACTCTGTTGTAATAACTAGAGCTAATTACAGAAATAACACAATATTCTGGGGCCTGTCTCTGCAGAGATCACTTCTTGAGGTGATACCCACAATAATTCAGCCTGCAGCAACAGTCAACCTTATTTAACAAATTAGATTAAAAAAAAAAAAAGAAGTAGAAAATGTCAGCCCAGTCACACTAAAAAGTTACACATTGTGAAAGTGTCAGGGGGTGTTTTAAAGTTGTAGAGCTTTTTGCTACTGCTTTTACTGTGGAGCAGTGTCACTGCTTGGCTCCTGTGTATTTCACTGTAATGCGTGAGCGTGCACCGCAGGGCAAATCTGTGGAGAAGATATTCAAGGCCTAGGTCTATTTGTGACTCATCCATTTGTTAGCCCTGACTAAAATAAAACTTTGATCAGGAACAGAAATCTACCTAAACAAGGACCAAACAAAAACCTCAAGAGTGGGGCCACATGAGATGCTTAAATCACATGTGCCAGAAGTAAAAGTTGAAGATGCACATACTGTAACAAAACCTAGCAGCAGAAAGGTACTGGAAGATCCTGTCTGTGTTGTCATAACAATATAGAGCGGCAAAGAAGATTAAGAAAGTAAAGGGTTTCTGAACAGTTCTTCATAAGCAACTAGAATAAAACTATTGCTTGGAAGTATTTTTCCTTTGTCTTCAGATACCAAAAGTATTTGTCACAGCTCATCTGAAAGAAATGATCCACAGAGGGATTACAGTTATGCTGCTCCTTTTCCCCCCCCTCACTAGCATCTTTGCAAGATGAATTTCTTTCCATGCTTTTGTGGTCATCTCTTTCCTCTTCCTTTATTTCTTAATTCTGTATAATGGGGGGAGACCCACACACCCACTCCCCACACACCAACCCCCCCACACTCCCACCTCCCCACACACCCACCGCCCCACACACCCATCACCCCACACACCCACTACCCCACACACCCATCACCCCACACACCCATCCCCCCACACTCCTACCTCCCCACACACCCACGTCCCCACACACCCACCTCCCCACACGCCCACCTCCCCACACACCCACCTCCCCACACTCCCATCGCCCCACACACCCACCTCCCCACACACCCACAGCCCCACACACCCACCGCCCCACACACCACCTCCCCACACACCACGGCCCCCACACCCACCACCCACACACCCACCGCCCCACACACCCACCTCCCCACACACCCACGGCCCCACACACCCACCACCCCACACACCTACCGCCCCACACACCCACCGCCCCAGCCAGTTTTCCTTCTTTTTGTTAGCAGAATATGCAAAAGAGCACATTTTCAACTGCTCTAGAAGTGCAAGAAGAAAAAGATTAAATCAAGCCAAGTGTCTTCAAACTGCTCCCTTGATTGAAGCTGGGCAGGCCGGGCTTGGAAGCAAGTGGGTGAGGATGGTCAGCTCCTGTGCTTCTTGTTTGGATCTATTTGTTTACCCACCACATTTAGTGCACTACTTGGGAAACGTCATCATTCATCTAATCCTAGATGTTGATTTACATTCTTGCAGAGAGTGTACTGACAGAAAATGACAGAATTACTTTTCTTGTGTTGTGACTATTTTGGGTAAGAGTGCTGTTGCCCTCCTATGACTGCAAAGCAGCTGGCACAACTACAAGAATGTTACACCTTATTATTTTCCTTTCTCTATCCATAAAGCCATGGTTTCTCCTCCTTGAGGTGCCCTCCGATGATAACACATGCATTATGCATGCCTTATCGCCTCACCCCTGGAACACAGCCCTCCCGTCACACGGGCCTACCACAATGATCATAAGATTCAGCTGTTGCTAAGAATAGACACGATCATTTGGAATAGATCCTGCTTTATTTCTGGGTACAGTTTCTGAATGGTGTTAGACAACAAAACCTTTGGGTTGGATTCTGGATTATGCCTGCCTGCTCTTTAGAATAGAATGGAATAGAATTAACAAGGTTGGAAAAGACCTTTGAGATCATCAAGTCCAACCTATCATCAAACACTATCTAATCAACTAAACCATGGCACCAAGCACCCCATCCAGTCTTTCCTAAACACCTCCAGTGATGGGGACTCCACCACCTCCCTGGGCAGCACATTCCAATGGCCAATCACTCTTTCTGTGAAGAACTTCTTCCTAACATCCAGCCTAAACCTCCCCTGGTGCAGCTGGAAACTGTGTCCTCTTGTTCTGGTGCTGGTTGCCTGGGAGAAGAGACCAAACCCACCTGGCTACAGCCTCCCTTCAGGTAGTTGTAGAGAGCAAGAAGGTCTCCCCTGAGCCTCCTCTTCTCCAGGCTAAGCAACCCCAGCTCCCTCAGCCTCTCCTCGTAGGGTTTGTGCTCCAAACCCCTCCCCAGCTTTGTTGCCCTTCTCTGGACACCTTCCAGCAACTCAACATCTTTCCTAAACTGAGGGACCCAGAACTGGACACAGGACTCAAGGTGTGGCCTGACCAGTGCAGAGTACAGGGGTAGAATGCCTTCCCTGCTCCTGCTGGCCACACTATTCCTGATACAGGCCAGGATGCCATTAGCCTTCTTGGCCACCTGGGCACACTGCTGGCTCATATTCAGCCTATCGACAGGTACCCCCAGGTCCCTTTCTGCCTGGCTGCTCTCCAGCCACTCTGACCCCAGCCTGTAGCACTGCATGGGGTTGTTGTGGCCAATGTGTAGAAGCCAGCACTTAGATGAGTTAAATCTCATGCCCTTGGACCTTGGACTCTCCCCATCTGTAGCTTGTCAAGGTCCCTCTGCAGAGCCCTTCTACAGATCAACTCCTGCCCCCAGCTTGGTGTCATCTGCAAACTTACTGATGATGGACTCCATCCCATCCTCCAGATCATCAATAAAGATATTGAACAGGATGGAGCCCAGCACTGATCCCTGCGGGACACCACTAGTGACTGGCTGCGAGCTGGCTGTGGCACCATTCACCACCACTCTCTGGGCTGAGGCCTCCAGCCAGTTCCTAACCCAGCTCAGAGTGCTGCTGTCCAAGCCATGGGCTGACAGCATTCCATCAGTTCTTCAATGGCAGCAGACCTTTCTCTGAGAGCACAGACATGAAAATCTGTACATTTTTCTTAGCCTGAGACAGCTGCAGACGTGAACATGAATGAGGCCAACCAAACCAAAGCAGGCAAGCTGGGAAACTACAATACCATTACTTGAAATACATACGTTAAAATTAATAAACTTGGAAAAGAGTGCAGAGCAGAGCAACAATTATTTAGGTCTGGGGAAAAAAAAAAGGCACCTTCTGATGAAACACTGATCTGAATGTATTTTGCTTCAAAGAGAAGATTATGATCTTTAAGGGACTAGACAAAAAGAAGAAATGTCAGAAGACTCTAAATTAGTGGGCAGACACACAACAGAATCCAATATTTGCAAGTTCAAGCTGGAGATTAAAAGCATGTTTTAAGTATAATTATCTACTGAGATGAACTGTCAAATATGTAGTAAATTCTCCATCACTAAGAAACTATTTTAATTATTGTATGCTTAGTTTACACTTGAGCTCAGAAGTCTCAGTCAACACAGGCCCAATGATCTTCAAGCTTATCTAGCTTCTAGCACAAGCCACCCTGTCTGTCTGAAAACTGTTGCTGTTGCTAATTCCAAATTAGATGGTATTTCCCTAAGTAATCCAAGGTGGAAAAATCATGAAGAGTGGACAATTAGTACCAGGTCACATAGACATTATTCATTTGGTGCTAGCATTTCTCAGTCCAGTGCTTCCAAGAAAAAAATCCCAACACAACCCCAAAACAACCCCAAACAAATAGAATAGAATAGAATAGAATAGAATAGAATAGAATAGAATAGAATAGAATAGAATAGAATAGAATAGAAGAATAGAATAGACCAGGTTAGAAGAGACCTTCAAGATCATCATGTCCAACCTATCATCCAACACCACCAAATCAACTAAACCATGCAACCAAGCACCCCATCAAGTCTCCTCCTGAACACCTCCAGTGACAGCGACTCCACCACCTCCCCGGGCAGCCCATTCCAATGGGCAATCACTCTCTCTGTATAGAACTTCCTCCTAACCTCCAGCCTAAACCTCCCTGGCGCAGCCTGAGACTGTGTTCTCTTGTTCTGGTGCTGGTTGCCTGGGAGAAGAGACCAACCTCTGCCTGTCTACAACCTCCCTTCAGGTAGTTGTAGACAGCAATAAGGTCACCCGTCAGTCTCCTCCTCTCCAGGCTAAGCAACCCCAGCTCCCTCAGTCTCTCCTCATAGGCCCCCCCCAAAAAAAAAACCCAACCAAAACAACAACAAAATATTCTCTAATTTCTAATTCAGGTTAGAGAACAAAGAGAGCAATAAAACCCACCCAACTAAATAAAAAGGAATATTGATTTTTTTTTATATGAATGTAAAACTACAGACTGTATTGTCTAGTATTGTAATGTGCTTTTATCAGATCCAGGCTCCACCAGGGAGAGGAAAGGTTTCAGACTATCAAGCACTCCACCAGTTCACCCCCAGAACACTTCAGTATTCTATACACTGAAAGAGAAGTGTGGCTAGCAGGAAATGTCTCTTTCTGGTCCTCTAGGAGTTTACATGGATAGTTCCTGCTAATGCTAATCAGAGTTAAGGGCACAAATCCCCCAGGGACAGCCATGTTGTCTGGGGACATATCCATAATTAATATGTTCTAAGAGTCTAATTTTGAAACAAAGTAATCAGGCTTAAGATGAGTTATATTAAGACCATTAAACCTCTGACTGCATATTTGCCTATATATATATATAGCATCCAATGTCAGCCCAATGTAGAGTTTACAAGAGAGCCTCTGATGAAACATACTATATCTGAGCTGTATTTGGAAACACAAAATACAAGTACACAAGAAGCAAGAAAAACCTACACTGGGATTCATTTTGGTTTTTGTTTCTTATTCTTCTTTGTAGCACATCATAGTTATAAATGCTAATGCTCATCATTGTTCTTTTCCACACTGTAGTGCCTAGGCTCAGCAAAGCTAACAGAATCCTAACGCTTCTGGTGTTACAAACTACAATTACCATGCAGCACCATAGTGTTTGGAATACAAAAGATGTGGAATGAGAACTTTGTGACAAGTGCATGGAGGAGAGAAGAGGAAGCTAGCTGGCTTGAATATGAGTGGTTTCTCAAGTAAGAGATGTTGTAATGGGACAAGGAATGCAAAATAAAATTATGCCAATGGAATTTTGTTTCAGTATTATTTAGGATTTCTGTCACTGAAAGAGACATTTTCAAGTCTGTGGCTGCTGATGCTCCAGCACTACTGATGCCCAAGTCATTCATAATGTATTATACAACACAGTGTATTAACTCAGCTTTAAAGTGTTAATATGTCATGAAACTTAATTCAGATATCACAGATTATGCAAAAGAGACAGAGATATCGAAACACTCTCTGTTTCTCAAAGATGTCAGCCAGACTTTGCTTTGTGTCCCCAGTCCAGGAGGACATGACAGTAGTTTGCTCCAAATCTCTTTCACAAGGTGAGGGTGAGCAAAGAGATCCCCTGCTGAGAGACAAACAATGCATTCGAAAAAACCCAAAGCTTTCAAGTACAAGACAATAGTCCAAGCTTTGCAGTGCTACAGCTGCACATTTTATATTGCAGATGTGAAAAATGTATAGTATATAAACAGAGAAGAATTTGTCACTTATCCACAATAAACCAAAGTCCTAGCTTTAGTGCCGTATGGGTAAAGACCTCAGCTGTACTCTCTGAATGTCCCTGAAGAGATGGCAGCAATGGAGACAAACTGTTTTCTTGACTGGCAGCTGGGAATAAAGACAGCAAACCTTTGGCCCCGTTAGCTCAGTTGGGAATGGAGTTGCATGGAGGCTCATTTAGTGCCTCTGTCAGCTGGGGATGGAGCCCATGACAATCCATGGTACTTAAAATGGCAGTAGAGACTTCCTATTTCCACACACACTGTTTTTGTGAGCCTCTCACTAACTGCTCTCTCCCTGAAAAAAATCCAGACTTAATAGAAGCTGCTACAAAAGGAGACCACAAACAACTTCTACCAAAATTGTGTTGGAAACAGCAGAAGGAAAGCATCCACAGGAAGCTTTGGCGTATGGAATGAAGTTTTCCACCTCCTCTTTGGAGGCACTTCAGATGAGAGAAAAGAAGTGTGGTCCACTCTAAGTCTTAAAGTGAAGTCTAGCTTCTGACACTACCACATCCTGGGCTCTGATGCTTGTAAAATGAAGTTTAAACATAAAAGTCTGTTTGTCACTGGGTGTTATTTCATCTGTAGAAAAGAGGAAACAGAGTACAATTTTCTACTTATAGAGATAATAAAGGTAGATAATATAAAACATTGAAATATTAAGATATTGTTGAGGCAGGAAATATTTAATATGAGGTGCCCATTAGTATCCATTTCCTTTTTGGGTGTTTAACTAAAGGTTAAACCAGATAAGGATTTTCAAGAATGTGATTAGAAAAAAATATTATGCAAGATACTTAATTATTTTATTCAGAAATGACCATGATTTGATGCAAGTATTCAAAATAGCAACCAAAGATAGAACAGAACAGAACAGAACAGAATAGAATAGAATAGAATAGAATAGAATAGAATAGAATAGAATAGAATAGAAATTAACCAGGTTGGAAGAGACCTTTGAGATCATCGAGGCCAACCTATCATCCAACACCATCTAATCAACTAAACCATGGCACCAAGATCCAGCCTCTTCCTAAACACCTGCAGTGATGGTGACTCCACCACCTCCCTGGGCAGCACATTCCAATGACCAATCACTCTTTCTGTGAAGAACTTCTTCCTAACATCCAGCCTAAACCTCCCCTGGCACAGCCTGAGACTGTGTCCTCTTGTTCTGGTGCTGGTTGCCTCAGAGAAGAGACCAACCCCCAGCTCCCTCAGCCTCTCCTGATAGGGCTCGTGTTGCAAACCCCTCCCCAGCTTTGTTGCCCTTCTCTGGACACAGTCCAGCACCTCAACATCTTTCCTAAACTGAGGAGCCCAGAACTGGACACAGGACTCAAGGTGTGGCCTAACCAGTGCTGAGTACAGGGGCAGATTGACCTCCCTGCTCCTGCTGGCCACACTGTTCCTGATACAGTCCCGGATGCCATTGGCCTTCTTGGCCACCTGGGCACACTGCAGGCTCATGTTCAGCCTACTATCAACCAGTACCCCTGTGTCCCTTTCTGCCTGGCTGCTCTCCATGGTTAGGTAAGTGCCTTCATGAGGAAAAACCTATGTAATTATAATTAAAACCCAAGCCTGTCTCAGACACTGCACACACACACCCCAACCCAGACCCAGAAAACACACTAAGGCTTGAAGCTTTGAGGAATCCACTTTCAGTTAATGAACTGTGGGGGCTTAAGCCCTCATGATGAACTGAGCTATGTTTTTCTTTTTATTGTTATCACTAAGCTGAGAAAGAAAAGGGATGCTTTATTTTTTCAGACTTAATAAACACACTCAGAACAACAGACTCAGTTTAGATGAGCTAGGCAATCCAGTGTATTTGGAGACAGAGAAAAATAAACTGGGACCACAGATGAAGTCCAGGGCTCTCTGGGAGAAAAAAAACCATCTGACTGGACTGATCACAGCCCTGGTCACTAGCTAAGGCAGGATATGTCCTTCCTTAGTGACCAGTTTGGGAAGGGTGGGAAGAAACAATGCAGAAAATATGCTGTCTGCAGGTGACAGGGAATCCTCCACACAGCAGAGAAATCTTGCTGCAGAGTAACATGGAGCTTTATTCTGTATTCTTTCATGATATACTAAAAATGTTCCTTCTGCAAGATCGGCATCCAAGGCTACCAATCCCCCCCCAAAGCATTTCCTTGAAAGTACGTTCAAGAAAGCAGCATTCGTGGTGGCTGGCTGACAATTCTGGAGGCTGTTAAGCCATTCTGTTGCAAATGCACATCACCAATGTAAAGTTAAACATTTTCTGAAATGCTAAAACAGTAAAACACATCATCAGATCATACTTCACCACTAGCTTCTCCCTCAGCTACTTCAGGGGCTACCCAGCTTTAGCCTGCACTCACCAGCTTACTTCTGTCCCAGTCCTTGATGGCAGAAGCTCCAGGTTCTCTTCATTTCCCCTTGGTCAAGTTGGAGTGTCTCTTAGGCAATCCATGCAAGGGCTTACTTCCTACTTTCTCTTCTAATGGCAATCCTGCTCTGGAGATTGTGACAAATATGGCCATGAAGGCTTAGTTTTCCTATACCCTGTTTTCTGCAATTAAACATAGCATTTATTAGAAGACTTAGGATATATAATTAAGGTTTAAGTTGTAATAAAAGGGATGCTCTTTTGTTGAAGTTCTCTGCCCTGCTGTGGCAGCTTTAAATTTGTATTTCTGTCGTTCTCTAATTAGTATCTCTCTTCTGTCTTTAGGCTGGCTTTTGCTGTTTATAAGGCTGAGGTAAAACATCATAAATCATCTAACCTAGAAAAAGTGGTCATACCAACAGTTTATGAGAGTTGGAACGATCAGTTTGCTCTCACTATTACATAGGCAATGAAGATGAGAATGATTCTGGCAGAAAATGAGTAGATAGGGGTTACTTGAATGATTTAAGCTCTTCTTCCTACGCAGAGATCATAACTTCTGGGGACTTCCTAATAGTAAATAAAGCATCTTTGTGAGGCTAATTAGTTCAGGTGTGGCAGCTGGCTGTTGAGTCTAGAAGGTGGTTCACCTGGAATTGGTTCAGGTATTCACCCACTACTGAACAATATGAGCATGTTTTCCCCATCTGTCATGCTCTTAACCATATTTCAGCATGCAGGAAAAAATAAAAGCATAAGAGCCAAGTCAGCAGGCTCATCAGGACCAAGAGCAACCCATTAAAAATATAGAGAAGGAGGAAGACTGTGGTAATGAGGTATACATTGGAGTAATTTCCCATCGATTTCTCCTTCTTCCTTGATGTCAGCTTTTCAGGTTGTACAGTTGCTGATCTGGTTTACCCTTTCAAGTGTTTGTATTACAGCTGCCTCTCAACATGTTGCTGCATGCTTGCACAACAAACACAAAACTAGAGAGAACCTAAGCCTGTTTTCCCCAACCTCAGAAACAGCAAAAGGAAGATAAGTCCACAAACAACTGAACCATCAACTGTACATCAGGGCACTACAAAACACTTCTTTGCTCTTTGTTTCAGTCCAGTGACACTATCATATTCTGTACATTCTTCAGAGAAGTAAAGAGAGCGACTGTGAAGCACACACAAACTCTTTTTCCATCTCCAAAACTACATGCTAAAATGGGGCTTCAGTTCAAAATAACCCAAATGTAAAATATATACCTTCAACTTTAGGAGCAGCCAGTCAAGTACGAATTAAACACTGCTCCACGAAACCTGTCACAGCAGAGCTCTGACAGGCATTCAAAACAGATTACACAACAAGTCAAAAAATCACCATTAACTTCTGTGTTGTGACATGACTCAGTTCTTTGAGGCTGGTCCATGCAATAACGAATCTATTACGCAACTTTGATCCTGCACACCAGCCTCTGCCAGCAAATCCACTCTGAGGATATTCGCAATGTTCCAAGTCTTGAGAAGCTTTAGTCTCTATTAATTAATTTAAACCAAAACCAAAACAAAACCACAACAACAACAAAAAAAAAAAAAAAAAAAAAAAAAAGAAAACCCCAAAATAAATTACAAAGATATTGATGTGCCTCGGGGCAACATTCAGCCTGCTCCCACTGACAGTTTTTCTTATGGCTTTGAAATCCATTACCTTCTTCAAGAACAGAAGCTTTATAGCGGCCTTCAAAACGAAGCTGCTACCTTCAACACAGGAACTGCAAGTTACTTCAGTGGCAGATCAAGGTCTTCATGCAGTACAGAGCAGCAATGACCCAATGAATATAGCAAATATGCCAGCAAGCATGTATGTAAGAGAGTATATGTAAAGAGAGAAAGCTCTGATAACATCTAGTCAAAACTCATCCCAGGAACTCTTTTTGGAGAGACAGTTCCTGGGAGAGAAGAGGGGAACATTAAAATTGGACTGGCTGCATATCTTGCAGTTGCTAAAGTCCAAAGACATTTATACCAAATGCAATAATTTACCCACAGGGGCTGAGCTTGACTTTGCACAATGGTTGGATGCAGGAGGAATGGAAAATTCCTGCTACAAATTCCTTTTCCTGGGTCAACTGCACCTAAAAGGATTTAAGAGAAACTGGATGCCTGCTCTAAAGAAAGCCATTAGTGCAAAAATAGACTTTGGAAGAGCTTTGGCCCCATTTGCAGATGCTAGGCCAGAACACTGGACACAGACTCCTTTGTAAACCTTCTGCTACAAAAGAATCTCCCCTTTAGCAAGGTACAGAATCTAAGCACCACACAATCAACAAAACAACAAAACTACGATGAAATTTCCCCAACCTTTGTCATTTTTTCAGAGGCAATGATTTAGATCAGGTCAAATATAAGCATGTCTTCCATTCACTCACTATGATCACACTTACCTGTCAGACTTTCTTTCTGCCTGAGTTACGGTACCAGTTGTGGAGATAATACTTTAAAGTCTGTATCCGTGCAGTAAGGATGAGTGGATCGCTCTGACAGCCTTCTCCTTCTGCCCATCATCCTTTCCAAAACAAAGAAAATGGCTGTAAGGTCAGTTCTGAAAGCTGGTTACACAAATAATTACACAGACTAATTATTACTCTTTCATCTTAATAATTAACATTTCAAAAGTATTTTATTAATTGGTCTTGTACCAGGTAGAGATTATTGTAAGCTTTGGGTTTTGTTGCTGTTTGTTGCTGCTGTTTCAAATTGTTTTCCTTTAAAATGCTCTTAGACTCTTTCATTATTAAATCACTGTTCAGGTTACACAGCTTGTAACAGCTTAATATCCCCTCCCCTTTCAAATCCAATTCACTGCCTAGGTGAAACACTATCTAAAATGATGAGCATACTCTCCAGGTATCCCTACCTAGAATGATTGGGTTCCTAATCTTTAGCAGATACAGTAATAACACCTACTTTTTAACTTTCATGATAGGGTTGCTCTGAGACCCAACAGAAGGAAGATTGATGTATTATTAATATTATAAATAATTAAAATCGAGGAAACACATGAAAAGTGGAAGGTATGAACCAAAGGGAGAGCGAGCACACAAGCTTTAATGCAGATTATTTGCTCTGCGTCTATCCAGTACTATCCATGTACGTTCTGCAACCTTTTACATCCCTGCAAAGCATGAGTGAAACCTTACTAGATCACAATGATATAATTTCCCACTCATTTTCCACACATGGTAGTATATACAGAAGGTGCAAGGCAGGGGAGAGAGTGGTCAGTCAGTCGTGTTTTAATTTATAGCTATTTTTGCCTAAGCCCTGAATGGCCTGCCAATTATGAATAGTACCAGCTGGGCTGTCAGAAGAGCAGGCTAAGAAGGACACACAGAAGAAGACAATAAAAACAATGTAAAAATGAGGAGCAAAAGAAAAGTTTGGAGTACAGGAGACCTGATGAGGATGCCAGCTCTGGTGTTAAAATGCTTCACTACTGTCCTATATTCCACAACTTCCCAAATAAAAAGATGATTAGGATCACCATCATTATCCAAACACAGGCTTATAACACAGCTAGGACTACAGCCTAGAATTGTTTAGGCATAATCAAGACACCTAATTAGTATAAGAATTGGGACCTTTCTGTGCTTATGTAAGCAGCAAAAATAAGAATTGCATATGTTGATAGGGACCATGATCTTTTAAATGGTCTTCTTTTCATTTTCAAATAAGTACTAACAACTAACTAGTTGTTTATTATTTATTATTATTATTATTATTATTATTATTATTATTATTATTAAACATTTTATCTGAGTTTTATACAAAGCATCTTTCCCCAGCACATGTCACAGGAATAATATAGAAAATAGTTCTCTCCAACAAACCAGATGAGTGCCTACCAACAGAGTCTTGAGCAGCTATTGAAGGAACAAAGAATGGACACTGGCATTGAAAGACAAAGATTTGTTCTATTGCTGTTAGAATGTGGGTGCTGGATTCACAATGGTAGATACACAGAAATACTGCATTTGGCAAAGCAGTGGTTTGGGAAACTGATCTTCTCATGAATACTCTGTGAAAAAAATTACGAGGTTTACACCATGCTTTACTGTAATCTGCTGCTTTGTGGATACAGATGGGTGTAAAAAGGAGAACTATTTTTATACTCATGCATTTCACTGTACCACACACAGAAAAATTCTACTACGCTCCCCCGCCCCCCTCATGTTTTCATAGCCTTGTAGGAGAGGCAAGGCAGACAAGCCAGTATGAAAAGCCAGCAAGCCATAACTTCTCTACTACAGACAACTGACAATTAATCACATTCACCAGCTAGGCAGGTAGCTCTTGTCCTTTAACACAGAGGGAAACATAAAGCTCCCCTCTCTGAGCACTGATTGTTCAAATGATATTGGAGCTCTCAGAAGCAGCTACTGAGCTACATAAAAATGTGGTAAACCAAAACCTAAATATGTTTGTCCTCTGCTATTTTATTAATCCTTATTTTTCAGGGGAGCATTGAAAGCACAGCCAGCTGCTGGAGTGGAACATCTATCACTGTTTTTTCCCGGCAAGATCATAAATTGCTCCTGCTGTGCCAGGGGTTCAAGGTCCCTGGCTCTCATGCAGGCTCTGACCACAGTACACCTGCTCAAAGGAGAACCAGCCCCACCCGTGGCTGTTGCAGTGCAACAGCAGGGACTAAGACATCTCCCTGCTTTGGAACAAGAAGGAAGAGAACAAGCCATAACACTGTCAAATATGTCTACTGTAGGACTAAAAAGAAAAGCTTTTTTTTTGCTTGTGCTCTCAGGCAACTAACCTTTCTCCATATGGGTGTCAATCATTGATTCATTTTGACAATCACCTAAGGTTTTCAAAGTGCAAAGAGAGACCCAAAAGCACATCCAAAAGCTGGGACAGCCATAGCTCATCACTTTCCTAAGGTTCCTTAGCATAAGTTTATTTCCAAGTGAGTCAGTCACGTTTCAGTGAGTGTAACAGTTATTTTTGTAACCTTTCCAAAAACCCTTCAACTAAAACGTGATGATGTAGTGACCTCTTGGAGAGTGAAAGGGTTACAGATGTAATTTCATGAGACCACACAGAAATGTTAAGATTATCTAAGGAATCTCTCCTTCAGTCACTCAAACACTCAGAAACTCACTGTATTTTAAAAAGATTTGGGCATCCTTTTAGCTACTGAAGGTTATTACTGGAGAGTGAGACTGGATGGGGTGCTTGGTGCCATGGGTTAGTTGATTAGATAGTGTTGGACATGATGATCTTGAAGGTCTTTTCCAACCTGGTTAATTCTATTCTGTTCTAGTCTAACATCTGTGGCTGCAGAATGTGCTCTTCCAAACTAAAGTACCTTGTGGCTTGGTCTATAATCTGTCTACAACCTTGGAGCCTCTTTGGCTTTTGTGAGTCCTTTCTAATGGGATTATTTCAGTACACTTAGCAGTGAACTTCGAGTTGGATTTTTTTAGAACTCAGCATAAGTTTATATTCTGTCTGTAACGGAACAGTAGTTGGAAGAACATATTACTCTTATGACTGACTTCTGTTTTCAAAGAATTTCAGAAGTTAATTCACTGGTCATTGAATCTTTCCACATCTGGAGTGGAGCACTGCTGTCAGAGAGTTTGCTGAAGGGAAAATATTGCTGCACTTTAAGTTCACACTTACATGTATGAGACACATTTTGCTGTGCACATTGTGGATAGACTATTCCAACATGAAACTGGAAGGAAAAGCAGAAACTGCTCACAAGGGGTGGCATCACAAGAAGGGTGCTCTCCTCTCTGAAAATGGTGGATTTTATGATCTACCTCCCCCAGTGTGGCTAGTTGTTTGGAGAACAGCTGTTCACCACAGGCTGGGCCGTGTTACAGCTGTGTGACATTATTGACATGCCCTGAGCATCACCCTTTTCTGCCTACAGTTTTGGCCTGCATGCTTCAAATGTTCATTTTCTCAGCTTTTGGGCTGAGGGGAGACTGGAGCCTGTGTGAAAGTGAGATGAGTGAACTTCCATTACAAACAGGACTTCTCATTTCACACATCCTCACTGCAGTTTTCATCTTTCAGTGGGCTTTCAATTGAGTTAGAAAAGCCAGTGAGGGGCTCCCTCAGTTTGAGGATCACGATGCAAAGTGTGTGTGTGGGGTTGTTTGTTTATTTAAAAAACTTTTTCTGGCAGTCCTGGGTCAAATGGAGGGGAAGGGAAGGGAAGGGAAGGGAAGGGAAGGGAAGGGAAGGGAAGGGAAGGGAAGGGAAGGGAAGGGAAGGGAAGGGAGGGAAGGGAAGGAAGGGAAGGGAAGGGAAGGGAAGGGAAGGGAAGGGAAGGAGGGAAGGGAAAGGGAAGGGAAGGGAAGGAAAGGGAAGGGAAGGGAAGGGAAGGGAAGGGAAGGGAAGGAAGGGAAGGGAAGGAAGGGAAGGGAAGGGAAGGGAAGGGAAGGGAAGGGAAGGGCGGGAAGGGAAGGGAAGGGAAGGGAAGGGAAGGGGGAAGGGAAGGAGGGAAGGGAAGGGAGGGAAGGGAAGGGAAGGAAGGGAAGGGAAGGGAAGGGAAGGGAAGGGAAGGGAAGGGAAGGGAAGGGGGAAGGGAGGGAAGGGAAGGGAAGGGAAGGGAAGGGAAGGGAAGGGAAGGGAAGGGAAGGGAAGGGAAGGGAAGGGAAGGGAAGGGAAGGAAGGGAAGGGAAGGGAAGGGAAGGGAAGGGAAGGGAAGGGAGAAGGAGGGAAGGGAAGGAAGGGAAGGGAAGGGAAGGGAAGGGAAGGGAAGGGAAGGGAAGGGAAGGGAATTAACCAGGTTGGAAAAGACCTTTGAGATCATCGAGTCCAACCTATCATCCAACACCACCTAATCAAGCACCCCATCCAGTCTCTTCCTAAACACCTCCAGTGATGGGACTCCACCACCTCCCTGGGCAGCACATTCCAATGGCCAATCTCTCTTTCTGTGAAGAACTTCTTCCTAACATCCCGCCTAAACCTCCCCTGGCACAGCTTGAGATTGTGTCCTCTTGTTCTGGTGCTGGGTGCCTGGGAGAAGAGACCAAACCCCACCTGGCTACAACCTCCCTTCAAGTAGTTGTAGACAGCAATAAGGTCTCCCCTGAGCCTCCTCTTCTCCAGGCTAAGCAACCCCAGCTCCCTCAGCCTCTCCTCACAGGGCTGTGCTCCAAACCCCTCCCCAGCTTTGTTGCCCTTCTCTGGACATGTTCCAGCAAGTCAACAACTTTCCTAAACTGAGGGGCCAGAACTGGACACAGGACTCAAGGTGTGGCCTAACCAGTGCTGAGTACAGGGGCACAATGCCTTCCCTGCTCCTGCTGGCCACACTGTTCCTGATACAGGCCAGAGAGAAATTAAAAATAAATTTAAAAAATAGCCATTTCATAATAAAATGTAGGAAATTCTTTTTAATTTATTTTAAAAAAATAGTCTATGTAAGCACAAAATTAGTTGACAAATTCTTAAAGGTAATAGCAGGCAGAATAACATCCATAAAGTAAAGTAGAACATATCTTTCATCATCTCAAAGCTGTTTGAAAACCCATGCCAGGGCAAAATGGTTGATGTTTGCCTCTAACCATTACAGTCTTCCTGTTTTTGAGGATCACAGTGATAAACAATTCCCTGAAGTACAGTGTAATTCTGCACAACTGATGAGCCCAATATCAGCGCCCGTGTTAAGGGCAAGTTCAAAGACTATTCAGTATTCACTTGATAAGCTTCTCAGAGAGGTCATTAGCTAGGACAGTTACTTACACTGTTCACAAAAATGTTCTGGGTTTTTGTTTGTTTGTTTGTTTGTTGTGGTTTCTTCCCCCCTTTTCTTCCCCTTCTCAAGATCTCCACTTTAGGGAGCCTTCCCCAGCTGTCTAGGTACCTGTAAAGCAAAAGGTAAGCCTATACAGCAGTAAGCCTATACAGCTAAAGCATGTTCCTAGTTAAGGACTATTAGCACACACAAGACCAGGAAGTGTTTTAACTGCCTTAAACCTCTTACAGGACTGAAGAGAAGGCAGGAATGCACTGGAGAACATTTGCAAGACTTAGGTCTAGTGAGAAAGTTACTCCAGGAGATGCTTTGGATACCTCCTGGTGATTCTCACCTCCAGTACACGAGCATTAGGAATAAACAAAATCAACCAGATGAGAACCTCAGTAGTACCTCATCCTCCAGAGTTAACTCCTGCTGCTTATACCTCTAAAACCCTCTATGGTTTGGTGCTGTCTAATGGCTCCACAGATGGTGGAGTGAAGGTGTCCAATTTGAGCTCCCCAGATGCAGTGCAGAACACAGAGCATTCATCAGGACAGCTCTGACTGTCACAGTCAACTTGAGATAACTGTTCTTCAGACAACTCCTTCCAGCAAGCAATCTACAGAGTCTAATATCAGAAGAGGCCCTTGCTGACCCAGGAATACTGCTCTACCATAGCAGACACTGTCAGTTCATGAAGAAACAAGACAGAAGCAACTTTTCTGTTACAAACACCACCTTCTCAGTTGCCACTGTCAATGAAATATTACCAATCTGCTCCAATAAAAAGTTTCAACTGCATCTACACAAGGCATGTACCAGTTGGACAATACTAATCCCTCGAAGCCTTAGCAAGACAGGCCTGCTCGAGTCTGTCACGTAGACATAGCTCCACAGGGCCGAATTAATGGCAGCTTTTCAGAGGATGAGCTACTGTCTAATGCAGGACCCAGAGGCTCCAGCAAGCATCTCTAAGTAACTCTAAAATCCAGAAGCAACCAGAGTTGCCTGAGGCCATCACAAGCATCAGACAGAGACTATTCATCCTGGCAAATTTCAGATCAGCTGTGTGTCTCTGAAAGGATGCTGGCAGTTCTTGTTGCTTGTGGAGTAAAGGCAGGAGCATGATGGAGAGGTGCCACAAGTCAGAACGGTTGGAAGAAACAGGTACCTGAGTGGGTGGCCAAACAATGAAAGATAAAAATTAAACCCAGAACATTTTCAGAGCCAGTTTTCCAATTCAAATAGGAGGGCAATTCAGCTGGCAAAACCAGCAGGATAGCATTAAGGAGATATGATGAAAAAGGAGGAGAAACTCCAGTCTCTCCAGCCACAGCAGGCAGGCAGCTCTCTCCTCCCCAGCAGTGAGGTAGGGGTGAGGCGGCCCATGGCAGTGGGAGAAGCAGTGACTGCTCTGCAGAGCCTCACAAGCACATCCACACATCTCCTGCCAGTGCCTGCACCTCACCAGTAGAAATTTCAGGTTTAGGAGTTCTGTCAGGATACACACAGAGCTCTGGTCCTGGAGGAAAGACCTAGTGTAAGTATCTTTTTTTTTCTTTACACTTCAACCACTGCTTTTAGACTACATGCTCTTTTCCCAAGTCTAACCTCTGAGCAGCCATACAGAGCAAATAGTATAGACCTCACCAAAAATTTGCTATTTTTCATCTTGTTAAGATCCCTCTTGGTAATGCCAGAAGTGGCTTAGGCTTTGGTATGAAAACTTGACTCTCCTAGCACATGTGCACAGAGACAGCACAGAAGGGGTGCATACTTTCCCAGAGTTTGGCTGTGAGCATTCCCCTCCAGTGGTAGCAGTTATTCAGATAACATGTCCCATTTAGAGAATCACATTGTCCAGCCACAAGGAAGTGGAATGCAATGGTAATCTTACCAGATGATAATCTTATCACAGTATCACAGTATCACTAAGGTTGCAAGAGACCTTGAAGTCCAACCTGTCACCACAGACCCCACGACTAGACCATGGCACCAAGTGCCACATCCAATCCCCTCTTGAACACCTCCAGGGACGCTGACTCTCTCGGTGAAGAACTTTCTCCTCACCTTGAGCCTAAACTTCCCCTGGCACAGCTTGAGACTGTGTCCCTTGTTCTGGTGCTGGTTGCTAGAGAAGAGACCAAACCCCACCTGTCTGCAACCTCCCTTCAGGGAGTTGTAGAGAGCAGTGAGGTCTCCCCTGAGCCTCCTCTTCTCCAGGCTTCCCCAGCTCCCTCAGCCTCTCCTCACAGGGCTTGTGCTCAAGGCCTCTCCCCAGCCTTGTTGCCCTTCTCTGGACACGTTCAAGTGTCTCGATGTCCTTCTTAAACTGAGGGGCCCAGAACTGGACAAAGATTCTCATCTGCTAAGTGTCACCATCTTCTCCATGCATATGCTTTTCTGGTTTGGTTTTTTCCTAACTTTACCATGAGGGTGGTGGAACACTGGAACAGGTTGCCTAGGGAGGTAGTTGAGGCCCCATCCCTGGAGATATTCAAGGTGAGGCTCAACAGGGCTCTGGGCAAACAGATGTGGTTGAGGATGCCCCTGCTTACTGCAGAGAGCATCGGACTAGATGACCTTTGGAAGCCCCTTTCAACCCAGACCATTCTATGATTCTAATTGATCTCTGGATTGTCAACTCCACTTAAAGAAACCTGCTTAAGTGTGTGCTTAAACCAAAATGACCAAGAAAGAGCTATTTGAAACAACCTATAGCTACTCTGGGCAATCTGTTTAGCTTAGCCTGATCATTCTGCATTATAGAAGTTTAGGTTACATGTAGACAGTCACTTTCTATATACAAAATTGTGCTCTTAGTCTCTCCATTTATTCAACTATCCCAAGTTCCTGAAGGCCTCAGATGTTCCCTTCTAGAAAGAGAAATGAAAACAGAAGGGAAAAAAGGAGGGGAAGGGGAAATTGTCCTCAACATATGCTTTTTTATCAGACTTCTCAAGAGGTACTCCTTAGAGAAGGTCTGACAAACTCTGCATACTGGAACAGTAGAGCATTTCTCTTTACGTATTTATTTACAGTCATACATCCAAACCTGTCCATAAGTCATCACGAGGTTAAGAATCCAAAGGAACAATACTTCCACCTGTGAAGGCAGAATTTTGCCCACAGTTGTGGAGCACTTTTAAGCTTGAGAGATTCAAAGTGTATATGGATAGTTTGAAGTTTCAAAATGACATACTTTATTACCTATTTCTAGAGTGACATAGTAACAGGGGAAGTTGACAGTTTGGGGGAAAAAGGTCAGAACTGAAAACCAGCAATTCAAATGTCCTGCGTTTTGCTGATGGGTGGAAGAGAAGAATTGAGAGGGGACACACTCTTGACTTTTTCTCTTCCCCCCACAGCCTTTCAGCTAAGGCTATGAAAGAAACATTTCTTGAAATCTCTTACACAATAAGGAAGAAAGGAGGCACAACCAAATCAATCACCATCCAGCTGATACTATTGCAGAATAAAATCCATCCAGAGATCTCCAGGAAGTAGAACACTTCTGAGTTGCAGCAAATCCAATCTAGTGATAATAGGGCTGTGCTTGCTTCTTCTCTCCATGACAAATGGAGGCACAGGTTATCTACTCTAGCATACTGTTGAATTTAGCAAGTCAGCTTTTATTATCAGTCCCCTTCCTAAAGAAGCCAGTTCATACAGCTGCCTGTATCCATTCGTCTATCCTGCAAAACAACTTCCAGTTTTCCAGGGAAATTTCAATGAGGTTTTGACAGAATGGTAGTGGATACTGTGTCTGGCTGAGTTTTACACATGTATAGGTGGTAGGGAAGAAATAAACTAAGGCTTCTGCTGAGGAAAGCTTGGCATGCTAATATATTAGACACAAGAAAACCCACATGTAAAGCACAACTTACAGGAAATCATACTTCCCATCTCTTACTCCTTATGGCACTACATTTTTCCTACTTTTGTGAGATACTGAAACAGCACAAACCTCCCAGGCAAACAGGAAGATGCACAACCTTTTTTATCTAAAATGGCAACTGTAGAATTAGAAGCAACTGGGATGAGAAAATAATTTAACAAATCTGCAATGAAAGCACATATACCTGATGCAATCAGAATGGAATGGAATGGAATGGGATAGGATAGGATAGGATAGGATAGGATAGGATAGGATAGGATAGGATAGGATAGACCAGACCAGGTTGGAAAAGAACTTTGAGATCATCAAGTCCAACCAATCATCCAACACTATCTAATCAACTAAACCATGGCACCAAGCACCCCATCCAGTCTCTTCCTAAACACCTCCAGTGATGGTGACTCCACCACCTCCCTGGGCAGCACATTCCAATGGCCAATCCCTCTTTCTGTGAAGAACTTCTTCCTAACATCCAGCCTAAACCTCCCCTGGCACAGCCTGAGACTGTGTCCTCTTGTTCTGGTGCTGGTTGCCTGAGAGAAAAGACCAACCCCCAGCTCCCTCAGCCTCTCCTGATAGGGCTTGTGCTCCAAACCCCTCCCCAGCTTTGTTGTCCTTCTCTGGACATGTTCCAGCAACTCAACATCTTTCCTAAACTGAGGGACCCAGAACTGGACACAGGACTCAAGGTGTGGCCTGACCAGTGCAGAGTACAGGGGCACAATGACTTCCCTGCTCCTGCTGGCCACACTATTTCTGATACAGGACAGGATGCCATTGGCTTTCCTGGCCACCTGGGCACACTGCAGGCTCATGTTCAGCCTACTATCAACCAGGTCCCTTTCTGCCTGGCTGCTCTGCAGCCACTCTGACCCCAGCCTGTAGCACTGCATGGGGTTGTTGTGGCCAATGTGTAGAACCCTGCACTTGTGGGTTAAATGTATTAAATCTCATGCTGTTGGACTCTGCCCATCTGTCCAGCCTGTCGAGGTCCCTCTGCAGAGCTCTCCTATCCTCTTAACAGATCAACTCCTGCCCCCAGCTTGGTGTCATCTGCAAATTTACTGATGATGGACTCAATCCCCTCATCCAGATCATCAAGAAAGATATGGAACAAGATGGGGCCCAGCACTGATTCCTGGGGGACACCACTGGTGACTGGCTGCCAGCTGGATGTGGCACCATTCACCACCATTCTTTGGGCTCAACCCTCCTCGGTACAACAGCAAAACTTCTACTTGGATTTTATGGCCTCCAGTAACTCCTTGTATGGTTTTATACAGGGAATTGACTTAGGACAATCATTGGTATACATGTAAGATATCACAGGGAATTATTATGGAATGTATATAAAAATGATGACCGTAGTCACACCTCTGGCAGGTGTCACTTGTCATTTACCAACATGTTTGTTTAAGCCTGTCCAAATTTTTCTTCTGAGTGAAGATTTCAGTGAGTAAAGTGGAAA